>VZTO01020703.1:5938-16040 GCA_013400615.1 Syrrhaptes paradoxus
ATAGAATCATAAAATCACAGAATAGTTTGAGTTGGAAGGGACCTTTAAAGGTCATCTAGTCCAGCCCCCCTGCCATGACCAAGGACATCTTCAACTAGAGCAGGTTGCTCAGAGTCCAGTCCAACCTGACCTTGAAAGTTTCCAGGGATGGGGCATCTACTGCCTCTCTGGGCAACCTGTTCCAGTGCTTCACCACCATCATTGTAAAAAAAAATAAAAAAAAAATCTTGCTTATATCTCACCTAAATCTACCCTGTTTTAGTTTGAAACTGTTACCTCTGCTAAAAAGATCATCCTCATCTTTCTTATAAGCCTTCTTTAAGTACTGAAAGGCCATAATCTCAGCGCAGAGTTCATGCAATGCCTGAGGCAGTCTAGAACTTGCTGCTAGTCACCTCCTATTACTTATGGTGATTACAAGTGAGACTTCTTTTAAATATTAATGCTTAAAGAAGGAGTCAAGACCAGAAAAGCAAAACACAAGTATGCAGTCCACAGGTTCTTGAGTAACTTTCATAAAGTGCTTAACAGAAGTTAAACAACTGAATGTAGCTTTTTGGCTTTCAGTCTACCAACAGTCTAGGTCAAACCAGAGAGAAACTGTTCACATTTAAAACATCCAGACATTCCTCAGAGCTGTTAATGATGACACCAGCTTTCATAATCAAAGAATACCATAAACACAATATCCATATAATTGTTGTGTTCAAGTCAGTATTTCACATGCCATTCGGCTTTCCAAAATCTTGCATGCACTGGGATTATCTGAGAAATCTCAAATTGATACACAGGACCACTGAACCTTGGGTCTTCATACTCTGAAAGTCCCAGTGCCCTTTTTGATTTTTACCTCAATTTTCTTAGGGGCACACAGGAAATCTGCACCAAGGTGAGGAACTGAACCTCACACAAGCTCATTTGGCACTTTAACTACTGTTCTTTCCTTCCTCCCCAGATTTTTTTGAAAACATTTTTCAGAATGAGAGCTTGTAACAGTAAGCATCACACAGGCGCTAGGGAATACTGACATCTTTTCTGGAATCGAACACAGTAAAGCTACTGTCTCAAGTCAGCACTTCTCAGGCAAAGTAATTACATGAATATTTAGAGATATTATTCATTGTTCAGAATTATGAAAATATCCTCATGTCATTCATAAGAGGTAGCTTTTGTGCCTTGCCAAAGGTCGTCTTCCTCCTCAGGCTATTACACAGTAAGTTGTTGACCAGTTACATACTTTACTGCTGGCCTATCATAATGCAGCTGCATTTCAGAACAGAAATGGATTAATTTACAAATTAACCCTTAATTGATTCCACCAAGAGAGAAGCTTTGCAAGGTACGCATTTCAACCAGGTTAATTATTTTAGGAAACAATTTCTCTGAACTTGTAGAAACACTGAAAAAGAAATGGAAACATTACCTTGGCTGATGTTTCAAACCAGCCCACGAACCCATTCTCTTTGCAGAACTGATCCATCTTGATGCCGTTGTTCATAAGAACATCTATTCCCTGGTCACATTTGTTTGCTAAGAGGACTGTTGGCACAGGTTTGCCATTTGGAAGAACCAGCTTAGAGTCCAAATCTTCTTTCCATTTTGTCACTGCTTCAAATGTTGCAGGTCTTGTAACATCAAAGACAATAAATGCCCCCATGGCCTCTCTGTAATATACCCTGGTCATGTTTCCAAATCTTTCCTGACCTGTGATGAACAAAGTAGGAGGGGGGAAAAAAAACTTTGTAAAAATCACAGCTTCCAATCTAGGTCATTATTTCACAGAGCAGGTTTTCTAAGAGAGCCTTACTGAAAGTAGGACTTCATTTTGCTAATCTCTGGAAAGACACTCTTTGTCTAAATAATGATAAGTACCATCCTAGACACATTTGTTTGAAAATGCAAGAGAGTATAGCATGAAAAAGGAGTTTTAAAGTAAACATCCAAGAAAATCTAATAACTTTATGACAAGCTTGAACTTTATTAAGCTGCCAGATTTCTAGGTCTGTGGACAGTACCAAGGGACTTGGTGTACATTGTAGGACTTAAAACACAGGAGTCACAGAAAATCTAGAGACCAGATTGGAAATTCCTTGATACTGTGATATTTTGTGGAAAGCAATTAACACAATCGATCTGTTCAGGCGTGAAGAGGATCCTGCACATTCTCATGCAAGTGGTAATAATCAACAGTAAGGCAACTAAACTCTGGAGCCACACCAGGCATTAGAGTCGTTATGAGTTTACTTTTACTGGCAAACTAAAACACGGAGGTGAGAAAGGTGAATTTAAAGCCTTACAAAGATGGAAAGTGTTCCAAGAAAAAGCACAGCAGTAGCAATATGAAGAGCTGTATTGGTCCAGTGAAAAGATATGGGAGGGGACGTTTCACACTAGATCTGTTCAGAAGCTTTGTGCTTTTTATTTGCTGAAATCAAAGTGTTTTCCGGGAAGTTATTTACAGTACTTTTGTGAGTTAACAATATATGATTATATCCAAACATGGATATTTGTAAATATCTATCATTTTGTATGATTAACACACTTGACGTCAGGATGTGGTATGTTGATCAGCTGTGAGTTTATTAATATATATATATGCTGTTTTCATGCATACTTTGAAAAAATGTTTCAAAGAAGGGAAAGAAATTACACAGAATTTTTCTTGAAGTGAAAAAACAGAATTTCCATTGATGTGTACTACTGAGCTGTGATCCAGAAAAGAATTATAAAATCCTGAAACATCTTATGACAACAGCAGTCTTTAAGCAAGACAACTCTTGTATTTAACTATATGCCTCTGTAGCTGAGAAAAGGTGCTATGAAAATAAACAACATTCAAATGAAACCTATTTATAGCCTTATTTTCGCAATGTGCCCAATTTTGAGTAGATAAGGAAGACAAGACTGGCAGTCTGCTTCTGACCCTAGGAATGTTACCTGTGGGGTTTTCATCTGATGGAAATTGTGCTGTCAAAGGTAAGGCTGGGTTGAGAACTGAAGAGTGCTGATTACTGAGCTTCGAAAACATGCAGTTTAATTTAATGGAAATAGCACTGAACGTAGTTATGGGGTCAACACCATCTCTTTGTGATGTTTATCTTTCATCATACACACTAGCTGTTGCAGCAAGGAGAAAGTTGTTCACATGATACGGAAACCAAAAGTGGATGCCTGTCTTCTCCAAATTCATGTTAGATTTTCTTTACCTTAAACAAACACTGAGTCTTATCGACAAAGCAAGATAGAAATATATAATTTCTGGGAAACATAAGATCATATTGCAAATTTCTTATGGCTGTGCTTTATTAAAATGTCTTATGATTCTTATCAGTGGGCTAATCAGACGAATGGCTAAGTCATGTGTTATTCAATAATCTCCTTGTTAAGCAATTTTTTTTTCATCTGCAAGAAGGTGACTTCAAACACAAGTCAAGGTCTGATTAGAAACTTAGCAGTGAGACAAACAGCAACATATACAATTAGTTTTTGATGCATATTGTATTTCAGTGACACTTTACACTTCTCATGCAAAGTTCTTGAGATACTTGCACTATAGGTGAGATGTAAATGATGTAAGAACAGATAAACTTGAGCCTTCCACATATTTATTGGGACACAGCTCTCTAAGAGAGGTGGGACATGTCACAGAACATGAACTAAACTATGAATTTGCAGCATAAAATAATATTCTCAAACAATCAAAGTTATTAGAGGAATAAAAGGCCCTTATGATATGGTCTGGCTAGTAGTGGCCCACAAAGGTCTGACATATGTTATGACACCAGTTCCTCCTCCTCCTCCTTCCAGATGTTTTTGCAGATAACTAGGTTTTTCACTGCACAGAAAAGCCACTTTATGCACGAGGACAGAGCTTACCAATTTCCATTATCAGTCACTTCAAAGAAAGAAAAAGAATGGAGCTTCAGGCTGAATAAAGTGCCTAAACCCTTTCTGAAGTGGTCTTTTTCCCCATCAGTGGCAATTAATATGTGAACATACCAACTTTGAATGGAAAAAGAGGTGGTTTGCAAACCACAGACTCTTAGTTTTATGTCATTTGCATGATGGCTTTACTTTTATTTAATTCACATTGTGAAAAAAGTGATCTCTAGTGTTTGCCTTGTGCTCGGGGAGATAAACATTGTGTCTAAGAATCCAGGAGGTCTCTTTTTTTCCAAAGATTCTCCCTTTTGTGAACAAATACATATCTTAATATATGAGGTTCTTAAAACTTTTTCATTTAGCAGAATTACTAATGAAAATAGGCAGTTTGATGTATTAAAGGTGTCAGAATATGTCCTTAGGTTTTCAGCAACACAATGGCTTAGGCTAGAAAACAGATCAACCGTCAGGTATTCAGTGGAATCTCGCAGGCACCCTTGAACATTAGAATCTGCTTTACTGCAAGAGAGACTGGGTCAGAAACTTGTGAAACGTTTCTTTGATCTGGCCCATCGTACTTTCCTGCATCCCTTGCAAGGCCACTGGCACTTGCCATCCCCCCCCGTGAGTCTGATGGCCATTCCCACTGAGACGGTACTTTATGCTGGGATTCATCTGCCCTAAATAAGGTTCCAAAAAATGAACTGGGTGCATCTAAGATTACAATCCCTTTGTAGTCAGAGACTGAGAAGAGATATCTGGAAGGCATCTTCGCATCAAGGACAGACATTTAAGCGGGGTCACACAAGATCGATTATGGAGATTTTTTAACCTCTGCCTTCAACCCCTTGGCACACTCAGGGCGAGGAGTTTATACACAGATGGTTCATTACAAGATGTCTAATTGTAAACTAGATGAATCCTACCCCACTTTGAAGTGAATCCAGTGAGGCTAACGTGCCAAAGCAACAAGATTTCCATTAAAGGGAAGGACTACCTTTCTGAATGGCACTTGCTGCACATTTATGCTAGGCTCAGTGGCACTTCTGCAGCAGGGAAATTTATTATTTTATGGGCTTAAAGCAATCCTCAGCTGAATTTTCATAATTTATAAAAATGCACCCCACATAAATTTGCCAGCATGACTTGTATAGAGATCTACAATTTTCACTAACCACTATCCTCTCTGAGAAAGTTATAAAAACTAATGATAAAGTGCTAAAACTCAATTTCCACCATCTCGCCCACAGTATCTGAAATACACTGCAACATAAAAATTGATTAAGACTTGCTAATGCCCAGTTTTACAACAGGCTTTACTTCTTGCCACCATCCCTCATCCTAAGTGGCAAAAGCTTCTGGGAACCACTCTGCTTTACAGAGGGCCTTCAGCCAGCACTGAGAAGCTAGAAATTGTGGAGATTTAAACATTTTTTTACTCTTCGCTTGAAAATAACTTTCAAAATTTTAACCCTTGAATAGAAGTCATTGCCTTCTGGACTGGAACCTCGAGGTGGTGTTCATCACCCCAGAATGTGGAAAGCAGGCTGTCAGTGGGACCAGGCCCATGAATCCCACCACTAATGTATACTGAAACAAAATCGCCACAGCCAGGGGCTTATTTATGTTTGCAGAACAGTAATTTCATGGTAACTTAGCCTAGAAATCACCATGACTATCTTATTTATGCATATGTACTGCAATGCTTAGCAGCCATTAAAGGATGTGCTGAGCCCCGCATTAGCGAACAGTCCATTTACTCCTTTAGGAGCACAACACTCTTAAAAACTTCACAACTGTGCAAAAACTGCTGTTTTTGAAGGTGAAAGTTGCAGGGCAATGAAACTCAACTGTTCTTTCACCACTGGTACTGTGGGGATGTCTCCAATGTCCAACTCTTCATGAGATGAGAACCAGCCTTGTAAAAGCAAACCAACATCTTTTTTGGTAGCAATGAGTAATCCAGCCCACACATACACAGCGGGAGGGATAACGGTGATGCTGACAAGGCTGTGAAAAAGTAGCAGGGGAGGGGGAAGGCTCTGAAGTGCTGCTCTCTGCCCTCCACCGCTCTCACAGGGCTGCTCCCTGCAGTAAATCTGCAGCTAAAGATGGTCCTCAGAGAAATCTCAGGGCTGTGTGGACACAGAACACAGACAGTAGCACCGAGAGCAGCCTTGCAGAGAAGTGAATAGCAAATACACCCGGATCTGCTGTCTGCAACAGTTCTTTTCTTCAACAGTGGCACCAGCCTGCATCTGCAGGGTGCCCTTCCAACTACTCCCCCTCCCCGGCCACAGCAGCCTTGTTCAAAATATGATTACGAGTTTATTTTAAAGCTTTCCTTATACCAATCTGGCACTGAATGTAAAGGATACTCATACAAAGGCAGCAGAAAAGATAAGGAAACAAACAAAATATTTCTAAGGAGCAAGATTTAAAGATGGATGACACTGCAGTAGAGGTGACAGCACACTTTAACAGGGATGTGAACACCAAAACTGAGAATTTGGGACATTCAATGAAATAAAAAGGGACTGCTGGGAGGAAATTACAGGAGAATTTTACCATGTATATCTCCTCCTACACACAATAGTGAAAATTCAGTCATTTGAAACTTTAGGCACTTCACTGGATCAGACTTAAAGTCACAGATTTAATGCCAGTGTGGTGTTGTGGATAGAATCATAAACCATGAAGTTTTGTCCAATTATTCCTGTCTAACACCCATAGCTTCAGGAATATATTATCTGCTNAGATGGTCCTCAGAGAAATCTCAGGGCTGTGTGGACACAGAACACAGACAGTAGCACCGAGAGCAGCCTTGCAGAGAAGTGAATAGCAAATACACCCGGATCTGCTGTCTGCAACAGTTCTTTTCTTCAACAGTGGCACCAGCCTGCATCTGCAGGGTGCCCTTCCAACTACTCCCCCTCCCCGGCCACAGCAGCCTTGTTCAAAATATGATTACGAGTTTATTTTAAAGCTTTCCTTATACCAATCTGGCACTGAATGTAAAGGATACTCATACAAAGGCAGCAGAAAAGATAAGGAAACAAAACAAAATATTTCTAAGGAGCAAGATTTAAAGATGGATGACACCACAGTAGAGGTGATGGCACACTTTAACAGGGATGTGAACACCAAAACTGAGAATTTGGGACATTCAATGAAATAAAAAGGGACTGCTGGGAGGAAATTACAGGAGAATTTTACCATGTATATCTCCTCCTACACACAATAGTGAAAATTCAGTCACTTGAAACTTTAGACACTTCACTGGATCAGATTTAAAGTCACAGATTTAATGCCAGTGTGGTGTTGTGGATAGAATCATAAACCATGGAGTTTTGTCCAATTATTCCTGTCTAACACCCATAGCTTCAGGAATATATTATCTGCTTAAAAACTCCAAGACTCAAAGTAATAATATGTGATGCAAAACCTACCTTATCCCTGAATTATTTTTTCTAATGCTTGGTTACCCTTATTGTTCACCATTTACCTCTCATCTAAATAAATGCAGTTTCAGCACTTAGCTAATAGATGTTCTTATAGCTTTGTTTACCAAATTAAAAAATACAGAAAAATATGTTACAGAAATATAACCTACAATTAATTATGAAACTAGATGGCATTTGGTAACCCAAATTTGCTTTTTCTTCTTATGTCTGTAAGGGTAACAAGGGTAAACTGCTTGGTCCTACTACAGCTGGAGTATGCCACTCCTCCAAATAAGTCACCAAGCATGTAAATCCTACTACTAATGTAGATAAGCTTGACACTAGTTTTACTCAAAAACCTTTTTGAGAAAAATATTTCTAGATTGTTAAACAATTTACTACCCACTGATCCACACAGTGAAGTGCAAGGAAGACTACACGTTACCTTTAGTAGTAAGTTCACTGGCTGTGTAATGGAGGAGGAGGAAAAGATGGAAGAGCTAAAATTATACCTGATATATATACATACACACACATATTAAAGTATATATTTATATAGAAACACTGATATGAAACATTACTGATACATTTGCAGCATTTGCTTCAATTCAGGATGTCCTGAAAGCTAAACTAATACCCTTCAGCTTGGTCAGAGACTATACATTTATTTCTTTATAACCCCAAAGCAAAACACAACCTAGTAACAGAGATTCTACCAAAAGAGAGAGGATGTTCTGAGACCAGAAATTTTGTCTACCTCTTCTCCTCACATATTTTGGGTTATGCAAGTGGTGATATACGACCAACCACAGCCAGGATAAAACTCTTCTGTTCCCTCCATATTTCCAATTAGTTTTGCTTCATTTTTGTTTTTAGACAACTTTTTTTCTCACCAGTCAGATGCCTTATTCGTGATAACTTCTATGCCAATACCACCCTGATCTGAATTCATTGTGTCGCTTACAGAACTTATTTGCTATGTATAGCCACCAACAGCTAACGCTCCTTACGCAGGAGTCATCAAAAACTGAGACAGCAACTCTTTTTATTACCAGCCACTGTCTTGACCTTCACAAAGATGCTCTGAATTGAGCAATTCATATGAAATTTAGTACTATGCTGTAATTCTCTCTGTCATGTGTGATAACTCAGAAAGCATGCTAGTCATTCAGTACTACAACTTGGTGTAATTGCTCCTGCAGCCTGACTGAAAGCTACATCATATGATCCACCAGCACATGATTAGTAGTGTAATAAATCTCTGAAACAAGGCATGCAAAATACATTAAGTCCCCGATGCATTCTGAATTTACTATTAAATGCTTTTTCTCATGCAGAAAAGTTTTGCTAGATGTGTATGTATTTATTGTTATAATCGGTCACTGGTGAGTAATAAAAGTGATGTTTTCCCCATTATTCCAACCTTTAACAAAGAAAACTGAGCATGTATATATTTAATATCATAAAACCACAGTACTATACTGATGTGTAAAAAAGCTGAGGTTATGTGTGTTCTGCATAAAGCAGTGTTGTTGCATAAGTTTTAGTACCTTGGTGCCAAATTCAGAGCTCAGACATGAGGCAGCTAGGTGTAGAAGAAAGGCACTCCCTCCGACGATAAGAATGTCAAGAATTTTCTCATTTCACTAGTTTTACTCAGTGCCGTTCCAGACTAGATCACTGAACCCACAGCTCAGGCCACAGGCTGGCACAGTTGCCTAACAGCTGACATAATGTTCACTTCTATTCCCCACTTAACAACTGTAATTTCTTAGTTTAATTGAGTTTTTGAAACACCCTCCTTTTTGCTGTAAGCTCTTGTGTTATAGCTGTACTTGGATTCCTACGTACACTAAAGGAAAAATTATTGTTTATTGCATGCAAAAGATGCTATAAAGATAAACTTTTATTTTATGGACTGAATAAAAATGAGTAAATGAGTAAAAAACAAAAAGTTGTGGGTTTAACTGGGAGCCAAATATAAAAACTCCAAAGCACTGTGAGCAACCATGTCAAATTCTGCATTTTTTTAATTGTGTAAGCATGCAAGGATAACTGGACTTCTTTATTCTTTTTCTCTCACACAGAGTAAATTATCTTTTTGTTTTATGTTGGAATAAGGACAAGTAAACATGAGTAAATACATTTTTAACATCAAGGATTATTGCCAAACAGAAACACTTCTATTTTCAAAGCATGTCAGAAGTTGTTTAAGTGTCACTGGGCCGAAGAAGAGAGAGAGGAAGGAGCTTAAGGAAAGGAAGATATTTTGATGAAGCAACTCAGTGATACTTTTTACTTACTTTACAAACTATAAAAATTATTTTGACCAGAAAAATTATTGAATCCTTCAACTCTTCCACTAAACTAAATAAATGTAAAAGGAAATTCTTGCTACTCTCCCATCACAGAGATCTGTTAGTCTAATGAGGGATGCTGAACAGAAGCAGCTGCAGGGCAAGAATTGGGGCATTTGGAGAGAGGTGCCCGTGTCCCTGCATGTGTGTAAGGGCTTGGGAGAAAAATCAGTCGGGGCAGGTTTCACTCTGACACCCTTTTTTGGGGGGTCTGCTGACTTTAGGGAAACTCCAAAATGTCAAGCTGTCCTTAAAGCTTTCTCTCCTCAACCTCCTCTTCCTCACCACATAGG
Source organism: Syrrhaptes paradoxus (assembly GCA_013400615.1). Lineage (NCBI taxonomy): Eukaryota > Metazoa > Chordata > Aves > Pterocliformes > Pteroclidae > Syrrhaptes > Syrrhaptes paradoxus. Next base: position 15,914 of record VZTO01020703.1, read on the forward strand.
CATTGGTAGTTTTCAATTTCAAGATTAGTAAAAATGAATTTGGGTTTATATTTTGGATTGTCTCTGGATGAGAAGCAAAGGGTTCTCCTCTGTACTCACCCGCAATATCCCAGAGCTGCAGCCGCAC
>VZTO01020704.1:616-38459 GCA_013400615.1 Syrrhaptes paradoxus
TTCCCCTCCTGCTCAGTATAATTTTATACCGGGTGGACGTATTTAGGGCCTGAATGGTTTGACAGTCGTGATTAATACCCTGCATTAGGAGATTCCAGCGCAAGTATTCAGGAGCACGCTGTGCAGTTTGGTTCTCATCAGATGGTCAGGTCCACAGGCCTATTAAAAACAGCAGGAGAGCTGCAGACTTAATCACAGAGGCTGGGCCCAGGGAGGGAGGAAGAGCGAGACGCAGAGAGGATGAACCGAAGGGGACAGCGGGGGTACGGCGGAGCACGCTCACACCCCCACGGCACCCGCTGACAGTCTGTGTCCAGGAATGACCCAAACAGAAACCTCTTCCCAAAGCCAAGGCAGGTGAGGGTAGAGACAGGAGCAGAGAGCCAGAGGTGAGAATTACCTTCCAACAGCAAAAATTGTGGAAAGACAAAATAGGACTCGAAGCAGATCAGGTAATGCTGGACAGGGCAGCAGACCCTAGAAAAACGAGTCAGAACAGCTTCAGGAGAGAAACTGGAGGAGAGGAGGCACCCAGAGAAAGGCTGGAAATGCTCCCCGCCACCGGAGGAGAACCAAACCAACCTCCTGGAGATGGACATCCATCCTGCCGAGGAGCCTGGAGCTCCGGCGAGGGCTGGGTACCTGTCCCATCATCCAGAAACACTCTGACAGAGCACGAGGCAGCAGATTAGGTGCCTGTCTATGAGAATCTCAACGTTCCCGACACAACAAAGCCATAACCACCAACTACAATCCCGGGACACTCCCCCCAGCCTAATCCCAGCACTCGCTGCCCGCTCTCGGACGGTGACAGCGCGGGGCAGAGCCGGTATCTCAGCCCCAGCATCCGCCCGGCCATCCCGGAGCCCCCTGCCCGCCGCCGCGGATCCACACCCTCCTGATGGGAGGAGGAGAGGGGCCGGGGCTGGAGGATGGGCAGGAGCCAGCGCCCAGCCCGGACCCACGTTCCAGGCCTGGGTTCATCATCACGAGAGTGCTGCAGGGAACAGAGCTCCTGCGCGGGGAAGAGAAGCGATAAAATATCCACACGCTGGATACAAAGGGTCGATGCTGTCGCTCCTTGAGCCCCACTGCAGAAGGGAAATAGATTGATGGGCTGTGACACCTTTCATGGGACCGGTTGGGCCAGTAAAACGTCACCTGTTACCCCCCTGGTCTGCTGCAGAGTACAAAGCGTGCCAGCAGGGAGGATGCAACACCCCCAGAACGCTGCTGGGTACCCGCGGGAGCAGGGATTCCTCCTCCTCTGAGGAAAACAGGTGAAAGCCACACACACGGGCAGGTGACGTTTGATTCTCAAACTGAGACCCACTGATGGGCTGGCTGGCAGCAGCGGTGACCCCGCGGACAGGAGCCCCGGGCACACACTTTTGGGGAGCGGCCAGCACGGGGCTCTGTGCCAGCGAGGTGCTCCGACTGCTCCCCTATCTTCCCTTTTTGCATTTTGGCAGAGAAGTTTCAAATGACACCTGCTTATTTTCTTCCACGTGTATAAAATTTAAAACACAGCAATAAACAAGATCAAGAGTTCATCCTTCCCAAGCATTCCTGCCACTAAAATGAGCCACGGATTGCAGGACAGCGAGCAATAAAAAAGGCTCGACAGCTTTAAAAGAAAGAACTGGAGCAAGGAGAGAAGTTCGGTATTTTCTGGAATAAACAGGTGAGCATGGATTTAGGAGTTTATTATTATTTTTACAGTTTCTATGCTGACCTCCATCACCTCCTCCACTGGAGAGCCATGAACTGCGACCACTGACCCAGCACAGATGTGCCGCACCAACCGCCTGCACGAACCCGCGCGGTTCAGATCGTCCCACAACAGCCTGATCAGAAGATTTGATAAAAAAAATCAGCAGCACGCTGACCACCTGGTAGATACCCGAATTTGGAATAGCTGGGGGCTACCAGCATGTGAAACTCCCTGATGGAATCCCTGACTCCAGTTGGTGGGGCTGTCACCTTCCCACAGCGCCGAACCGATATTAAAAACCAAACCATCCTTAAACCCCCCCCAACATCCAAACGGCACGTAACAAAGCCCCTGAGGTGTTCAGAGTCTGCAAATCCCCCGTTTTCTGAATGCCTGAATAACAACAAACCCAAAACAATCATTAATTCTTCTCCAATGCACAGACCCAGTTCAGTAACAAGGGCTAAAAATACATCTGAACCTTAGAAACAAAAGAGGAGGCATGGAGCACTTTGGAAGTTTGCTCCAGTGATTAAATAAATTAGACCTGAGCTGCCAGGAGGGGAAGGACAGAAAGTTCACCACCAGCACGCCAAGATGCTGCCAGGTCTTGACTTGTTTACGAAGATAAAAAGGGGGGAAACCAGCACATTTTAACAGATTTCCAAATTCCAGGCGTTTTTTATGATGAAGTGACAATATGATTTTCATCTCTAGGAGACGACGGGTGATTTCTGAAGAAAGCAGATGCAATGCCCTCTGACGGGGCTCTGACAGCTGCCAAGCAACGAGTGTCACCGCAGAGGGCAAAGGGACCAGCCCAGCACCTCTGCGCGGAAGAGAGGGACGGAGAGGCACCGGCCACGGAGCTCCCGCTGCCACGGGTCTCAACAAGCTGCTCTCCTCCCTCCTGCACTCCGAGGCACGATGCTGTCGGTCCCCCCCGGGGCTGATGCTCCCACCCCATCGTCCCCATCCCGGGCACACGCCACCTCCCTGCCCCGTCCTTCCCAGCTCCGCGCGGAGCCGCAGGGAGACTCCGGCTGCTCCGTACTGAAAATACTGCCGTAGAAATCCAAAGCTTTTTTGTGAGACACGGGGAATGTTCCCTTCACAAATTCAGAATCACCACTGAGAACGATCACTGTCTGAAGACAGAACTCCTTTGCCAGGCGCTCAGTGGCAGGAGGAGTTCACCGAGCCCTGGTGCATTTACACCGCACCTTCCACCCTTTTCCGACCCCGCTTTTCCCACCGCACTTGGAACTATTAACCCAATGTCACAGCCCTCAGATGGGCAAAGGACTCAGGGGTCCCCAGGACAGCACTCTGCCCTCTCGCATCCCGCTGCCTGGACCAGCACTGGGAGCTGCGGGAAGAACGAGCGTTGCCCTTTTGGAAGCATCATCTCTTTTTTTTTTTTTTTTTTTTTTTTAATTGGGTGCTTGATGGACAGCAAGAGAATCCGGGGACAGGAGTTCTGAACACCCCGCTGCTATCTTCACATTATTTGGATTTGCAGGTTATCAGTGGGGCAGCAGCTTCGGCTATGACCTTATTAACGAATGTGGCCACATCAGCACCTCTCCAGGGCCGTTATCACTCATCATGTGTCATAAAGCAGCCCGCTGACACCTCCCCGTGAATACCGGTTGTATCTTATCTCCCGCAGGGATAGGACCCTCGCGGGGAGACAGGGAGCATGTCTAGGAATGCGGCGAGGAGACAAGTTCACCCGCGGCAGCTGACAGGGGATGATTTCTCAAACAAACACTGAGTGGGAAATTAATGGCCTTTGGGCTGCCACACTGAGCAGAAATACATTAACTTCTGGCTGCTCTAATTTAAGAATTATTACAGTCATTCAGAGCAAAGCTGCTGGGACCCTGCCATCGCTCTGCATCCAGGACACAGCCGCTCTCCTCTCCCGCATCGCCGCCGCAAGAGCCCAGCGTCGCTCACGTACAGAAGCGCAGACACTCATTCCTGCTGCTGGGCAGGGGAACTCTCTTCCCATGCCTGAAAAATCACAACGGGATTTTCTCCCCATTTCTTCACATTAAAATCCTTCTTCTGCATCTCACAAAGTGGGAGAAACGCGGCACCCCCAGAACCAGCCAGCTGCAGGGACCTTCAAACGGTGCCAGAACATCTCCTGTTCCGCCCAGTGTTACTCTCCCAAGGATGTTTTTCACAAGGTGCATTTTGCTGGGAAAACGGCACAATGAAAGGGCAGCAGCTGGGTACGCTCCTCTTGAGGCACAAGGAGTGCTCAGGGTGGCACGGAGCGAGGCACGGGGACACGGTGGCTCCAAGGCACCAGCGTACGTGTTTCCAGAGTCACAGGAACCCTCTACNCACACATGTGGGTCACTGTTGACGATTTCAGGAGCGTTTGGGTGACCAAAACAGGCAGAAGAAAGATGGTGCATCCTGGAAACCCAGAGAGGAACAATGCCCTGCGCCCGTCGCTGCCGGGCTCGCACTGGCAAGCTCGCTCTGGTCAGAGCAGCGAGCAGGGAAGATGACCTGATGCTCGAGCACAGCACTGGGATGACAACACGCTCGGGCACGTGCCCTGGTGTGTCACCAACACGCTGTGCAACTTGGGGAAAGTTCTCTGGCTTTGGTCTTCATGCTTCATCTACAAAATCGTGTTAATCATCTCTCTGACTTGATCTGGAGCTCTAGCTGTTAGAGGCAGTCATTCCGGAGGAATTACAGCCTGAAATTCCCATCCTACAGACTGAGAGCTGGAAACAGAGCCACAGGGCACAGCCACCGCGTCCCCTCCCATCACACACCCCGGACAACCGCAGCCCCGGCCCACGGAACCCCTTTGCACCAGCCAAACGCCGATTTTTGCTACCGCTCAGAATTAACAACAAACAAACAAACGGGCAAACCCCCCCCCGGGACCTGGCATCGTGTCTGACGCTGCCTGTTCTCTGCCCGGCACCGGGGCTGAGCTGCACAGTTCATCCCCACCGGCCGCTGCGCCAGGCAGCGAGACCCACCCAGGGATCCACGGCTGCGGCTCTTTGTAAAACAGAACCCACCCCGGACGTTAGGGGTGCTTTTCTTACCGCTTCGAGATCTGTGGAGCATTAAAATGTGCTCTGCAAAACAACTTCAATGTTCTCTTTTTTGTAACTTTCTTTTATTTTCTGCTTTTTAAAAGAGCATCTTATTCTCAGCTATGTTTTTTTTTTCTTCTGTAAGTGATTTAACAACACAACCAGGAAAGATCGACTTGTGGGATCTAGTGGCTGCAATCTTCACAAACCTGACAATTTGGTTCCCAACAGCTAAACTACAAGAATCTCCAGCTCCTCCATTGCTATTTCCTCATATCCAAAACCTGGTTATTGTGTCGGGAGACTAAAAGCTCCCTTACAATCAACACTGGGATAAAGACTCCTCTCTATGCCTTTTCCAGACTTAAACCCAGATCTTTTATTAAACCACATTAACCTAAACATCCTCCCTTTATTTCTCCCCTGCTGGGTAACACCATGTCAGAACATGAGCTGCCAGAAAAACTCCACGTCCTGCTGAAAGCTGGAAAAGGGGCTGGCTAAAGGCACAGAGCAGAAAACATAAACACCTCGGGCTGACATACTCTGCACGGATTAAACTGACCGGGAACATCATCGTGACTTTTCTCAAACGATACAAACAAAACCAAAACCCGATAAACACTTGCCATACCCAACACGCCAGGAAAAGTCATTTTTGAGAAATAAAGTCGAATCACGCTGCTGGGAGAAGGCTGCACTTCAGCAGAAGCGTATCACAAAGCTTTTATTGTTCCAAATCCGCACGGGCAATGCCCCGGGTGCGCTCTAGAGGCAGCATCGGCTGATGGATGGATGGAGCACGGGACGAGGACCCGCCACCGGGGCGGTGCGCAGCCCTCCGGCAGTGCCGCTGCTTCTGGCTTCTGCAAGTGGCCACTGATCATCGTCCCTCTCCTTGGGACGGTGCCATCATTAATCAATTAATTGGGACGGTGCCATCATTAATCAATTAATCACCATCCATCTCCTTCGGATGGGGTCATCATTAATCAATTAATCATTGTCCCTCCTCTTCGGACGGTGTCATCATTAATTAATTGAACATTTCCCATCTCCTCTGGATAGCACCATCATTAACCGCTCACACGCAGGAACTGCTCTGGAGCCTCGGATGGCACCAAGGCACACGAAGGTCCCCAGCGCTGTCCGGCGTGCCCCCGAGGTGTCACACTGCAGGATGCTCTGACGGTACCCACTGGTCACGCTGAGCCCCGACAGCTTGGGAACTGATCATCTGTCAGAGCAAGTCACTCCAGACCCGGCCACCTCTGACAAACAGTACGAGACGCAACGCTCTCTGCTGGCCACGTCTCCATTACGAAATTCCCCATTCCCCAGATGACATTTTACTTCGTAACAAAAAAAAATTTTTTTGCTCCAATTCCTTCTTCTTTAAACTGTTCTTTTCTTCCCAGAAGGAAAAACAAAAAGACCAAAAAAAGGCATATCTGATGGTTATTTCTGTACGGCCACAGAATATGAAGCATTATGGAAATATTACCTCAATGGGGAAGCATTTGTTCTCTTTCTTGTCACCTACATTACTGCTGGAGGTATGTGGGCTTCCTGGCACTGGAACAGTTGGGGAATTTTGTTATGTCATATTTTTCAAATGATGTCAAACGTCCCCAGGGCCTAATACAGCCTTTATTAAAGTCCAAATACATCCGTAACGACCTGATAGCACGGCCGCAGGAGCCAGAGCACCGGGACAGCTCGGCGGTTTGTCCCCGGGTTGCACCACGCGGCTGTGCCCTCCGGCAGTTTAACACCCAGCCACGGGGGTCCGCGCCCACCTGAAGAATCCCAACTGCGTGTCCAGCCGCCCGTCCAGCCCGTGGACATATGCCACTGGCCATCGGCACGAGGACGTGTGGAGGTGGGAAGGAGCTGGTGACGTCCCTTTGTCTCATTTTGGTTTTCCGCAGACTGTCCCTACCGGGTCCCCGGTGAACGATGACGTCCAGTTAATAATTCAGCGCCGTGCTGCCCGCTGCATTTTCTGAATCAAAATATGATCAATGGGAAACCAGTTGGTTTATTGAGTTTTCTGTCAGTTTTATTTCCTGAAGACATGGAGGAGAGCGCAAAGGATGCCTGCTGTGCAGAGCACGCTGCTGGAAAGTTAGACGGGATCGATGCAAGTTTGCCAAAAGTAATTATTCTCTCGGGGAATGTTCAAGACACTCTCTGACACACCAACCTTGTACAGCTGGGGCTGGGGAGGTGCAAAGACTTCTGCCTGCATTGCTGTTTTCTTAGCAACTTCAGAGATTTTGCAAATAAATACCTGCGCTCTACTGTTAATTTTTACATTATCTGTAGGAAAATGATGTGGCTGGGAGGCAGAATATAAAAGAAACGCTGCTGACCTCCTGCTGGTGGAGGCAGACAGCTCTGGGACCCCTCCTCTCTCTGGAGTACATCCCTCCAAGATGCCCCTTGGCACCAAGGATCTCCCAGCAGCGAGCAGGGGACACAGAGGCAGTCAGCAGTGCAAAGCGGGAGAAGGTGTCCGAGAAAAACCGAGGTGAAGGGGAGCCACCCAGGGCAGCGGGTCCCAGCCCCACAGACCCCTGGGGATGGGCACCTTCCCCCCTGCCTTCCTTGGGACCGGCACATGGCAAAATCCCGATCTCACCGCGCTGCTCCTGCATCCCATCGCTGCCTGAGCACGGACCGGAGCGGCCTCGCCGTGTCGGGGCATGGAAAGGAGTGAGAACCCCCAAAAGCCCCCCCAGTAAGGACAACAAAAACCAGCGCAGGGACCTGCTCTGGCATCGGATTGTTTCCCTCCAATCTTCAGAGCGGGGCTCTAAACGTCCAGAAAGCCTCCAGTGTTTGCAGAAGATGGGATCTTACTTTCTCCATCCCTTTCAAGTTCCCTGGATCCTCGCAGGTGTGGGCTGATTCATTTTCTTCTCTTTTCTTTTCTTTTTTTTTTTTTTTTTTGTAAAGATTGATTACATGCTAAGCAGGGTTTCTTTAGCGAGCGCTCACATCTCTAATTATTAGCGCTGCCAACTTTCCCGACACAATGCTCCGTGTCAGATAAACCAAATCCCTGCCTGTCTGCCAGTAACCGATAGCAGCTCCATAGTGACAGTCCCTGACCCCGGGACCCCAGGCTTTGTCCAGTGCTACATCTCTACTCTGCTGAGAACGGAGCCCATACACATCAAAAAATCACCAAAATTAAGTAAATCACAGACACTCTTATCACTTTACTGAATAATGGGCTCTTTCAAGCCACACCGAGCAGCCCCGGCAACGTTTTTCCACGGACAACGTTCAAAATATTAGATTTCCAATACTTCCATCTCCCCCACAACCTGTTCCAATTAGTGGTTATTACACGATGACAGTCAGAAACCTGTGAAAAATCCATCTGTACACAGCACAGTACTCTGCAGACTCTACACGGTTCCTTTTCTAATGGAAAAAACAGTTAACCTAATTATTCAATACATAAATATCAGCAGCCCACCTGCAAAATGCATATTCTGGGAAGGGGACGTACTCTGGCAGTGTGGATATACTGGTGAAGGCTGGCACAAGCAGCTCAGAGCAACAGAGTTTGGGGTTTACAGGTGTGTGCAATGGGAAGAACAGTGTTACCTGCCACCGGTGGCACTTTTTTTAGGGATACCTCAGCATCCCATAAACATTCACTTGACATTCCCTGAAACTCCGTTACAGATGGCAACAGAGGGTGATGGCATCGAGGTGAGCGACCGGCCGGGCGCTGCAGGGCAGTACGGGGTCCAGGCACAACCTGGGGATCCTGCAAGGAATAACACCTTTGCAAGGGAACTTTTCAAGGCAGGATGTAGGAACATCTCCTTTTGTTCTTTTCAGCACTGTCCAAGACCAGAGGGTACATTCGGACCGTAGGCGATTCTCTTCTAAACCTCCGCAGCCCAGCCCAGCTGTCCCCGCAGCGCGGGCGATGGCACCGGCCTCCCACTGATGGCCGCACGGGAAATGGTTCAGTGCCCATCAGAGAGCCGGCCAGCGCCGTCACCTCCACCTCCGGACACCGTGAGACCTGGACCCACAAAACAACTGCAAATGGGGAAATAATAATAATAACAATAATAATAAAGCAATGCAGCTGCCTTTCCTACAACTCTGAAAGCAAATCCAGTGAAAAAGAATTTTCCACCACTGCAGAGTTTCTAACGAACTGGGAGTGAATCCCGTTGGAGTTTGCCGATTCCCGAACACATCCCAAACACGGGCAGTACCCGACTTTGAGGAAACTCAAACCACGTCCCCCCGGAGCCATGTGAACTCTGCTAGTGTATAAAAGCCACAACACCCACCTCCAGCAACAGCCACTCACACGCAACCCCACCGTTTTCTTCCAAGGCAGCAAATGACACAAAACCCAATGTTCCGAGTGGAGAGCTGCGCTGCACGAGCCCTCGACGAACGGGCGGAAGCAGAAGGTGTGAACGCAGCCGAGTCGGTCTGTAAATATTCAGATAACCCACACCTCCAAGCAATGCAAAAGTATCTACTGGACTCATTTCAACACCTCTCCTGTTTATTTTTTCCTTAGCTTTACTGGTTTGGTAAATCTCAGAATTTTCAGCCCTTCGGGTTCCTGTTCGAGCGAGGCAGGGCAGGGTGGGAGATGTTTGCTGGTCGGGGCAAGGCGCTGCCTGGGCAGGACATCGGACTGGGCTTGGCTACAAACCGGCTCAACTGGAGCCCAGTACAGGGCGTTATCCCACAGAAGATGTGGAGGAAAACTAACGCCTCGTGTTGAAGGTTGCTCACGCAGATGTTTAAGGATATTGACATTTCTTTAAATGTTTAAACTCGACCCGCATTTCCCTTTCCTAAGCAGCGAAACAACCTGACGGGACACCTCCAGCCATGTGCACGGCTTTCCACTGGAATTTCCTTTCCGATTAACGCGTCCACGGATTCTTAAACTCTAAGGTTAAATGCCACAGGTCCGCAGAGCTGCTTGGCTCCTGTAAAACACCATTTCTTTGGTTTTGCTGTTGAATAATTTCCAAGCGATCTGCCCGTGAGCGGCGGCGTGGCTGAGGAACCCCCTCCCCTCCAGCATCCCCCCCACGCCTGGGGGATCACTTTACATATTCAAAGGACTTGGCACAAACATAAGAATAATGTAAGCTAAGAGAGTTTATACAATCTTCAGACACGTTCTCCACTGCTGGAGGGACCAGGCAGGGCCAAAGCTGCTCCCGGGGAGGCCACGGACCCGTCCAAGCTCCCGCTTGCCGCTGCCATCCCAGCACCCGGCGCTGAGCAGCCGTGCGGGCAAGGGCTGCCCAGGGGGTGCTGGATTCCAGACCCCCCTCTGCAGCGTTTTCCATTCAAACAGGTTTGTGCTTTAACTTCTTAACTTCCCAGGAGGTGTGCAAACCTGCATTCGCCTGTTTTCACATCTCTGACGGATCGCTGTGCCGATCGGCCACAGGAGAGGGGAACACAGCACTTCCAGTTCCAAACTCCGGCCCCGAAGCTCCCCTGGCAAACTCTCTATATAAAATATAATCGCCCTTCACAGCTGATGAGATTTTATGTTAATTACTAGCAAGCCAGTTTATTTTTCAGCCTTAACCACTCCCGTGATTTGTGGAAGAAGAAGGACGCGATGGTGCCTTCCCCCAGCTCAGGTTCCAGGTCCTTTCCCTGCCGGTTGCTGTCCCTGTCCCTGTCCCCAGCCGTCACCGCAGCGGAACCGTACATCAGGGCAGGAGGCACTTTCTGACATCCAGAACGTTCTCCTTGCCCCCTAAACTCTTTTTCACAACTTCATTTCACGACAGTTATCAAAGGCACGTTGGTCACCTGTATAACTGACCAGCCCTGCTGGTAACAGCCCCGCAGACTAATTGAAATGTATGAGAAACAATTACGAGTAATTGCAATCAATTAATTGATGATTTTCTGGGGAACTGCTGCCTGACGCAGGCAAGTTCTAATCACATTTGCACAGTCTAGGAAAGAACTGAAGTCACAGGATAGATTTTGAAGCAGCACGGTGTTATTTTCATTAGACCGGTTTCTGCTCAAGCACAAGCCTGCAGCCAGAGGAGGGGAAGGAAAACCCCAGAGACCAACCCCCGCCCCGCCGGGCTCTCCCTGGGGACCCATCCCAGCATCTCAGCATCCGCGGTGTGACCCCCCGGGACACCCACCCAGCACCACACCCTCCGCTAGGCAGCTTCCCGGCGGCAGGACGGGCGCGATGCTCGCAGCAGCACCCGCGGCTCTTCCCGAGGCACGCGGACACCCACAGCTCATCCCGCAGGGACAACGCACGGACCCATTTCTGAAACCTCCCTCTCAAGCTTCAGCCAACGGTACCAGAAGTTTTGTCTTCCTGCAGACTCAAAATGTTACCAGAGAGGGGAAAAAGGCTTCAGGGGGAGAGAGGGAGACTCACACCGGGGTGCTGACGCCTGGTCCCTGCCCCGGACCCCGGCACGGCTGCCCGCGGGAGGGCTGAGCATCGCGCCGGCTTCCTGCAGCCCGGCAGCGGAGAGGGAGAGCGCGGGGCCAGAGGAGCAGGGGTCAGCGCTGCTCCCGCTGATGAGCACCCGATGATATTATTGCTCTGATTGTAAATACACAAAACAAACCCCGGCAGGCCGGTGGCTGCCTTTCTCCTTCGCCTCCGAGTCGAGCCGCCCCGTCAGCGTTAAGTTGAGTGTCTCTTTCTTATCAGATGAGAGCGGGCTGGAGTTTCACCATCCTGACTCCTGCCGTTCTCCCGCATTCATTCCCACTTCCTGCTCTCTGAAAGTCAAGCTCCCATTCACAAAAGACGCGCCTTATCTCCTTACCTCTTGACCCTGAACCGTGGCTGCAAATACGGGATTTGATTTCTGCCGGGCAGCGAGCAGGTGACAAAGTCCTTGGGCTCTGTGTCTTTAAAGAATAAAACACCATCTTCCCACATCCTGCTGCTGCGCCGAATACAGTAAATCTCAATCTGCAAAACCCCTTTCAAACAGCCCATCCTTTAGAGACAGATCTGAGAAATCATTGAAGTCAGGATCACCTCGAATTACAACAGAAATGGTTGGTTTCAGAGAATCTTCTCTTTTGCTGAAGCCCCAAATTCCAAGGGACTGTCATGAGGAGGCGCGGGGTAACAGCCCTTATCGGAACTCCTCTCATCCTGAGCCCGGCTTGGAAAGGGTTTATCAGCCTCACAGCCACAGCACTTGAGCCAAGAAGCTTCGGACACGAGACAATTAAGGTAACTTCAGCTGAGTGCCCAGGAGAATTTAAAGTGGCAAAATAGTTGTGTTATATTAAAGATCTGGGAGAACAAACATCTGCTTGGGAGACAGAATTTAAACTTCTTCTCCTCATAATTAACTCTTCGCCTCCAGGAGCCCAAGGGTCTCTGGTGGTCTCCTCCACGAGCCCGTATCTAACGGCGGCGTTACCCCGCTGGGCTGATGCTCTGCCCGCAGCCCCGCTCAGCGGCAGCGCTGTCCTGACCTGGGAGCAGACCCTCAGAACTCAGCCTGCAGCTCGAATTCATATTTTATAAATTAAAACCATTCAAAAACTCCAAACTTAACAATAAAATTGCTTTTCACATTTATGGCCGCTAAAACTTTTGTTACAGTTTCCTCTGCAGCCCATCCTGCTGTTGAAGCAGCACACTGCCCCGTGCAGAGTCACCGGGATCACGGCAGGAACCCGCTCCCGGAGAGAAGCATCCCACGGGCTGGCCGATCCTCCAGGACAGCGCGGTCCTTGCTCAGAGGAGCGACCCAGCGAAACCAGAGAGTACGTGTGTGCAGGGTCCCACCACCGTTTATTAAAAAGAATTCAGTGCTACCCCTGTAAACTTGTCTCAGGCATCCAGCGTCAGATAAAAGTGACATGAAAGCATTTCTTGCTGCTGCGTTCAGAGCTCCCCGCGTCCCGCGGCGGGACAGTGCGAGCTGACAGTGCGCAGCGGTCACCAAATTGTTCAGCAAACTATGTCATGTACCAGATAGCCCGGAGAGCCTGCACGGAACAAAGTGTCCGTGCTCCTTTGAACTCGTGATGAGCCTGGGGTGTTCGCTCCTCTTTATTTTTGTAACTGCTCCGGACCCCGAGGCAGGTGGTGGAAAAAGATCAAGACGGGGTTGGAACCGACGCTTGGTCTGAGGGGCAGGAGATGAGCCGACACTTGTCCCTGCAGCTGATACGAGCGTGATCGTGCGACAGGTCCTTTGGGATGCATGGTAGGAGAAAGGAACTCCTTCGCCTCCACAAATATTTCCTTTCATTTGATATGAAGACAGAAAAATATAAATACTGCCTCAAAAATACCTCCCCAAGAATCCTGTACAATCTGTACATGCTAACAGAGAACAGAGAAGGGACGCGCTTCTTTTTGAGCAAAAAGGAGAGCGAGGGACAGCCGCTGCCTGCCAGCTAGAGCCCACCCCTCCGGCACGGAGCTGCCGTTCCCGGCACACCTCTCATGGCACCAACAAACCTCCTCCCTGCAAAACCTTCCAAAGGCCGACCGAAGCGCAGGGACAGGAGCTGTGAGCAGACACCCCTTTCACATCAAACATTTGGGAAGAATCGGAGCCTCTGAAGGAAGAGTTTGGGAGGATGTTTCCGGATACGACACATTTTTCACAACGTTGCTGTAATTAAAGCATCCTAGTTCGACTCACGGATGCTCAGCTGCATCTACAGGTGATTAGCAGAAGCTTTCGGCTTCACTTCCATCCCTCTTAATTGGTTTACCACCCTTCCAGGCAGCCTGAACAAACAGCTCCTACGGTTAATCTGGAATGAATTATTGAGAAGACCTTTCTCCCCAGCCAGTGGAAAGACAAATGTCCTAATTTCCAGCCATTTTTACCAGAGGATGTAAAAGCTTTTTTAAGGTGAGATATTCCTCCTCGACGCTCCTGCTCTGCCTGCTCTCCAAACACAGTCCAGCTCAGCATCCCAGACCTCGGCGCAACGGATTTCACGCGGGCAGGGCAGCGAGCTGGTACAGAAACACCCCCAGCCCGACGGTCACATCACCCACTGTCACCATGAACAGAGTGACTCCAACAGCCCCAGCTCGCTCTGCTGGCCCCAGCTCTGTATGTCCTCGATGAAAAGCGATTCCCAGCGCACAGCAGGGCGAGCGGGCGAGAAGGATGCCGCTCACTGATTTTTAGAGACCACTTTGCCTCCCTGTGAAAGCCACCGAGACTTTTCATGTAATAATCAGAAAAAAATCCAAAGTCCAAACATCATCCTCGTACTCCGCACAAGCTCACTGCAGCGCCACGCTGCCCGGTACAATAAACCGAATCCGTCCACCGTCTGCATCTCTGTCCCACCATTAGCCCCTCTGTCCCACCACCAGCCCCTCTGTCCCACCACCAGCCCCTCTGTCCCACCATCAGCCCCTCTGTCCCACCGTCAGCCCCTCTGTCCCACCACCAGCCCCTCTGTCCCACCCAGCAGAGGCACCCGCCGGCTCCAGTGGTCTGTACACCCACGGAGGGGCACTGCCTTCCTTCAACTTCCATTTTTTCCAACTTTGACGAATTTTCCCAAGGATAACATTTTACATTTTTTTCCCGCAGAAGCAGCAGCACGAGGCAATTTAACTCCGCGTTCGATCCCCCGATAACAGGTTATCTGCCCCGCAGCCTGCAGGTCGGGCCCCCCAGAACGAGAGATGCCTGGCAGTTGACTGAAAGCTGATTCCTGTCAGAAGCTATTTTCTCTCCGAGACAGAGGAGACATTGTGCCCCTTGGTGCTTGAGTGTGGCCCTGGCTACTGCCAAAAGACCACCTTTTTTTTTTTTTTCTTCGCTGAGACAAAACAGAATCCCCCTGCTGTCAGCTCTATCTGGAGCTGCTGAAAGGAGATGTATAAGCCCAGTAATGCTGCCGAGGAGATAACTGTCAAACAGCATGAAAACCGCTGCCGATCCGCCGGGCGGAGGAACCGACGCACCACGGAGGCTACAACTCAATGCTCAACAGCTCTTGGCATCTGTGAGGTCTCATTCTTAGTTGCTTTTTAATACCCTGCTGAAAGAAAATACTGTGTGCACCCGCGGGATTCAGAACCTGCTCCTGCTCCCCGAACGCCCCGGGAGCTGGTCGGCCGGGCGGCTCCTGGGGACGGGAAGCCGGCTTTGTTCTGCCTGAGAGGGGAGGGAAAGGGGCAGAGTCCGCAGCCTGCGGCGTGAATGCGAACTAGAGTCACAACCGGGTTTGTGGCACTGGGCTCCTCGGGACAGAAAACAGACCCAAAGGGAACCACGAGTGTCTGCCAACGTCCCCCAGACAGCTCTGCGATGCCCGGCGGTTGCATTTGTTACCAAAGGCTTTCACCTCTGTAGCGACACACTGAACCGCACACAAAGCAGTTTGCACTTACAGAAAAGTTCATTTTATATGATGAGTTCTCTGGGGTAAATGGTGGATCCATTTATCAAAGAGTATGAATTCCTTACACCACCATTTATTAAAATGGAAGACGTGCAGGTGCGGGATGGAAGGAAGACACAGATCAATCCCCACCACACTCTCCGGGCTTGACTGTCTACCAACCCACACCTCTGTGCTCATACTCCTCCTCACGCTTTCCACCCGCCTGGGCACTTCTTCTGGCCCTAGGGGCCCTGTGCTGTGTTCTCCGGAGACAGGGATTTCCCAGCCCGTTCACATATATCACTGTGAATACAGACAGGGCTCTGAGCCGCCTGATCCAGCGGAAGGTGTCCCTGCCCATCCCAGGCGGGCTGGACTAGATGACAGTTCAAGGTCCCTTCCAATTTCACCTTAAACTTACCTCTACATGAGGACATACGTCTTACTGCCTACAGACATCCTTCCTCATCGACGAGTTCCATCGGGGTAACGGGTTTGTGGAGGAAGGAACCCATCAGCCCCGGCGTCCTTGGAGAAGAAAGATCCAACAGGAACGCGAATGCAGTGGGGACACAGCGCACGATAAACTGCTGCTTAACCCATCGTGATGTACACCTCAGTCCACACAGTGATTAATCAGGTACCTTCTTCTTGTGTTCACAAATGATAAGTCAACCCACTTGGTTTATATGAACTGTGCCCGCAGGGATTCCTGCCTCCTCACCCCAGGACGGCAGCACGCCAAAACGAGCACATATTAGCATTTCTGAATTATGGCAACTTGTATGTTTATTTCTTTTCTCAAGGAAAAAAAAATCACTCTAGAAGGAACGGCTGGCTTCATTATTTAGTTCTGCTTTTCCTGCACTTAACCACAGCGCTGTTATCAAAGCACCCCTCGATAAGCAAAATACAAACTTCCATCTGCAACAGCACGGACCAGGGCAGCAACCATTCCTCTCCCCTTTACTGAACGAAGAGAACAACCTTCGCCCAGTGTATGTTCTGAGGAGATATTCTAAATTATGGATTTTTACATGTTTACACACTGAATAGCAGAGAAGCCGCTTTAGAGCGTATCAGCCACCACACAGAGAGCAGAACCTCCGAGACCTGGACGTGAGCCGTCGTTACCCTGCACCAGGCTGCGAAACGCCTCCTTGCCGTCACTACCCAGATACCACATCGTTACACAGGGCGGCAACAGGCTGCAAACAGATGGAGAAAAGCCCCTGAGGTTCTTCAGGGATCCCAGAGACCTCTGAACCAGAGCTTCTACTGCCAGGGATCATTGACCCAGCACCAGTGACTCCGGTCCTTTNGGGGATCACTGACCGAGGACCCGCTCAGCACCAGTGACTCCGGTCCTTTCTCCATCAGCTCCACGTCCCCGTATAACAATTATCAAAATTATCATCCAGACTTGGCTTCTAGCACCAGGACAGACGCAAAGGCAGCTCTTCTTGGTGAGCTCACGGGTGAGAAGTGCCAACCTGCCGCTCATCCGGGGCACCAGCATCACAACAGGCGCTGTGCCACCCCCGTCCCTTTTCACCCTCCAGAACACCGATAACCACCCAGATTAACCCAGCTGCGGAGAGAGCTGCCGCCCATCGCATCCCATTAGCAATGAAAAAACAACAAAACACAAATCCCTGCGGAATTACAGAATCTCTTCAGACACCAGACTGAAGGCAAAACCAACGAGTGCTGCAGCCAGCTGAACAATCGAGCGTTTTTTCCTAAAATGCAAACCCTTAGAGCACAGAGGCCATAAATCGTACAATAATCAGAAGAATCCACTTTTTAACAGAGGCACCTCTGCCAGCCTGGGCGTCTTTGATCAGAAATATTATTGAAGAGAGGAGAGACCCGAACGTGTGAATTAACGACTCTCTGAGCTGCGTGGCGCAGGCAGGAAGCCTGCTATTTGGCTACAGCCCCGCGATATGTATGGGGAGAGTGTTATCTAAACCACGAGGACGACTATAAAATATCTTAACAGCTTCTGCTGCTTGGCTGGAAGCAGGGCTCCCCCAGTATCTAATATGAAACAAGTGGTCCGGCCCGTGAAAGGCAGCTCTATATCCAGAGGCCACAGCGGCTGGAAGCTACGGGGTCGTCTCAGAAGCTCTCAATTGTTTTTAAATTCTGTTTTTACAAGGAGCGTGAGATTTATAGGCTCTTGAGGGGAAGAAAATGATGTAACTTGAGTAAATCAACAGGCCATTTATTCCTGGCCCTGTTTCCTCTCTGTCACTGAGCTCTGGCACTAGCCCTCGAGCCCTCCCCTCCGCGGGGCAGGCAGCCCGCGCCGCAGACATCTCGCAGGGACGGCTCGCGGCTCTGCTCCTTCTGCCCCCGCTGCAGGGGCTGGAGGTGGGGGCCAGCCCCCGACCCTCCGCAGGCACCCACCGCGCGTCCCCCCCGCAGCAGCCAGGAAACCGCAGCGACTCGTTGCGCTTCCCATCTGCCGGCACTGGCGGGTCCGGGGACGGAGGCACTGAGATGTGTCCCCATCAGAGGGACAGACCCAGCACCAGGTCTGCAAGCTGCAGTGAGCTCAGGAGCAGAGGGGCAGGGGGTGGAGAGAGAAGGGGGATTTTTTCCCCTGTTCTTCCCTCTCTGGTTCTCTGATATAACGGATTCGTTCATCAGAAACAATTCCTGCTCCTAAAGCTCCGGCTCAGCCTCGCTGCTGTGCGGCGACCGCCAGCCCACGGAGCGATGGCTGCGGAAGAGAACACGACTTTGGAAGCAGGGCAAAGAGGGATGATTCCCCTTCCAAGGCTCCTTAATTTGGGTAAAATTCCTTTTTTTCTGAAGAGTTAGTGGATGACCTCTAACCACAGGGACCAGCCCCACTCACCACATCCACCCGTCAGACGGCAGCGGGCTCGGGGGCTCGCTGACGTGTCCCCCGGTCTGGCTGCAGAGGGGACCCCCCCTGCCAGGACAGGTTCCCTTCCAAGAGGTGACTCCCCCCTGAGGGCTTGCTGTGATTTCCTTAAGATGCTTCTCAGATGAAAAAGTGACTTCAAGGGTCTTGAAAAGCGAGCAGCGAGGGCACGAGGCAGGAACCCAGGGCAAGGGGTGCCCCCAGCAAGCAGCAGCCGCTGCGGAGCCCGATTCCTGGGGACACGGGGTGTCCGAGCTCACTGCAGCACAGGGTTTAATTCAGAAGCAGGGGTTCGGTAACGACTTATTGCACAGAACCAAACCTGAGCGGCTGCAAAGCCTGCTCTGAGCCTACAGGCTCCAAATTCGAACATTTCAACCTTCGCACTCTTCAAATTTCAACCCTTCTTACCATCCCCTAATCCTCTCCCTTAACCTTGACCAGAGAAGGAAACTTTTCTTTTTTTTTTTTTTTTTATAAACAGCATTTGATGGATATCCACTGCAACAGAAGAGCTCTGCTCCCCCATCTCTCCTTTTTCAGCGCTCTGCCCATTCAACAGAGAAAAAACTTTTGTTTCCTGCTGACACACAGCTGCCTTCAAGCAGCGGCCGCAGCAAGCAGGGCAACGGTACCGCTCCGGTCAGCCAGCCAGGTCGACCCCTCACCTTTGACAGTGATCTTTATCTAGACTCCATCTTAATTATTTATCTCAGGAAGGTCAGAAAGAAAATGCCTCTCTCAGGACCCCTGCGGCTTCGGCCTCGAGGACTTGTTAAAATGCGAGTTCTTTGAGGACGGTAATTCAACCACGCCAGCCAAGAACCTGATGCATCACTTTCATAACCCTTAGGAAACGCTGATGTTTAGAAAACTGCTTTCAAATTGTTATTCTTAAACCCGGCAGCTGAGAAGCTTTTCTCCTGAAAGTGTAAAACTAAGAAGAGCCAGCAGGTCTTGGCTAATGTGAACGTAAAAGATTTTCCATCCTTTTGAAATCCATCAGCGTATTTTTGCCCAGCAGTTTAAAAGCTGAGCAAAGATAAAAACCTCAGATACAACAAAATTTAAAAATTCTTGGCAAATACAAGTAACATTTCTATAAAGAATTCTTCAGCAGCATTAAAGCTGAAAGAGTCGTAAGCAAAGTTTTAATAAAGTTATTAAAACTGTAATACTTTGTCTTCCTTGCAATAGTATTTCACAGAACAATTTAAGAAAAACCACACACACAATAAAAGGAAGAAAAAGAGGAAAAAAAAGCTTGCAGTAAAAAACTGGGGTATAATTTTCTTCAATCAACTCCAGCTCATGACTGCAATTACCCCAAATCTTGCCGAACCTTGCTGTGATACACCAGGGACAGGTCTTGGAGCCTCTGTGGGTGGCAACCTTTCATCTGCCTCTCAAACTGTTCTTTATTGTAAGGTTTCAAATTAGTGCTAGCAGCAATGAGCAAATTTGATAATTCGATCTCAAATTAGTTAATGTAATGTGCCAGGAACCACTAACTAAGGCATTGCAAAGATGAAAATGTATCTCTCCAGACTCAGGATGCAAGGTTAACCAGCCTGACGTTTCATATTCAAAAAGCTGATTTTTATTTTAATTAAAAATGAAATTTTAACGTCCCCCCTTTTTTTCCCCCACGGTGTATTTTTCTCATTCTGCGTGGAAAAAACACACGATAAATACCCGAGGCACGCATTCTTTTGTGATACGACATGAATTGTGCCTGACCCAGATAGCTGTGAACTGGGTGGAAATCATTAGGATCATATGTGCTGATGGAGCCTCTGGAGATGGGGAAGTTCACTGGGGATCTGTTTCCATGGCAGCTTTCAACAAAACCAGCCAGCGATTGCCACTGCAGATCCTTATCTCAAGTTTACCCAAACTCATTTGTTCTGGAAAACAAGACGAAATATTTAATGAAAACCCAGAGTTCCCAGTGATTCCTGGTCTGACAGGCTGGGACCGCGAGGGGTTTCGTTGCACCTTGGTGGCCGCGCTTCCTCTAGAGATGAGCCCAGAGACCCGGGTCCATCTCCGGGTGCTTGTGTTTGTCTGGGAAGAACTTCTCTTCCACCTCTACGCTTTTTCTTTTCAGGGCAATTAAATGAGCTGCTTTTTGTTAAAAATACCCATTAAAATGGATCAAACCTGCGATTAGTTCCAGCCTCCTGAAACAGAACTTTCTGGTGAGTTTTTGCCGTTAGAACAAAGCTGTCAGTCCGAGTGCCCGCAGGTCTGGCTGCACTGGGTGAGCACCAGCGGTACAACCAATGTGCAAAACGTTCCAGAAGTCTCTCCCAGGCTCTCCCGGGCTAACACACGGAGCCCCAGTTCCTCCCCAGTCATTACGAGCTCGGGTCACTGTCTGCACTGGTTTGTGCCACCCGGCGGATTTGCTCTAATGCATTTATTCTCATCACACGAATTACCGCTGAGTCCAGATAAAACTCGAGACAACGCGGACGAGCTGAGGATCTGCCCAGGAAAACTGACTCGCCATGCAAAACCTCCTTCATTTGTTGTTTGATTTATTTCTTTTTTTTGGTTCTGGTTTGGATGGAAAGGTTCCTGCTGGATGGGGACATTAAATTCCTGCAGCAGCAGCTCGGGGACAGCTGGGAGCAAGCGCCCGCAGGCTCCCGCCAGGTCCCTTCCCAGGCACCCACCGCAATTCCCGGCAGCCTCCCGACACCGGGCAGTTCCTTTCAAACTATGAGAAGCTGGGAAGCAAATTCTGGAAGTTAAAATGGAATGAAGGTCTGGAAAGGGTTTGGAAAGCGTCCCTGTCGCGCCCGACTCCGCACCTCAGTGGGAGCCGAAAGGTCCCCAGCCCGGAGCCCGGTGACAGACGATTCTCCCCTGAAATGTTTTCAAACGGAACAGAAGACGTTCTTTATCTGTGTGGTCTGAGCTCATTTACTCCAGGAGAAATCTCCAGCTCCCGCCCGGCTGAAAGCCAGGTCTTGTTCTCCCCTCTGACGGATGAATGGAATCGAGAAGCTTGATACTGTCCCCTGAGATGTCATTTAAACCCACAGACAGGTCCAGCCCGCAGGTAGAGGTATAATGTCATCCCACGGGCTCATCTCCCCGGCTCCCCACCCCCCTCCTCTCGCACATGAGCCTGTCTTCACTTTTTCTCGTTATAAATCACAGGAATTATCACATTTTCTGTCTTTGGAGATGTCCATCTGCTTTCGTATGTTCTGCTGTGAAAGGACAGAAGAGAAAAGCAAGCTCACACACAGCTTCCCCATCACCTGCCCACGAACACCGGCTCGGAAAAGCTGATTTATGATTTTTAAGCTACAGCAACAATGAAGGGAAAGTAAGAGTTACTGCTGCTTCTCCTCGCAGAGCTGCACCGACACAAGCTACAGCCGGTCACTCTCCCCATCACCCCTGCAAGTTGGGAAACACACGACTCAGTCGGTACCGCAGACCGGCAGCAACAGCGTTCCTCTACGACAACCTCCCCCATCCTCTGGGAACTCAAACCGAAATCCCAAGCTCTGTCCCAACCTTCTGCAGAGCACTTGGGGCAGTTTGATTAACTTTGCCTGTCCCGCTGCTGCTGCAGATTCAAAACTTTGAAAGCAAAAGAACGCAGCAGCAGCAGCAGAGCACCAAGTCCCTTTTTTTGGAGCAATGATCCATCTGCTGCAGTGACATCCCCACAGATTCCTCCCTGGAACAGACTGCGCTCTAGGGTAACTGCTGCCGGACTTGACAGAAAATAAAATTCTTCCCAGTACAGCAACACAGAGAGCACGAGGGGCTGTTGCATCCCACCACCCACCCAAGCGGTGCCCACCCGAAGCAGGCGGCACCAGCCCACGCGCTTCTCTGCGGCAGCACCTTCGCTTGATCACAGAAAGGATCCGAGGCTGTTGGAGCTGCTCCTGTTGTAATGCATCCAAGATGAATGGTAGAACAGGCTGAAACAGAACTCCAGCTTCCTGCCCCATGTGTCTGCCAGACTGCTGGTAAAGGTCAGGGGCATCCTCGCTGCAGACTGGTAATTGCAAAAAATGAAGGAGGTGAACCCTAAGCAGCAGATCAAAGGAGGAGAGGGAAGGAGAGGATTTTACAGGGAACAGACCGACTGCAGTTAGGGGGAAAAAACATCTTGTAACAGCAAAAAGCCAGAATAATGAGCATTGCCTCCATGCATCAGCCAGATAGCAAATAAAACTTTGCAGATAACTGAACGACCACCGGCCAGCCGATGACTCCTATTGACGCAGAACATGTTGATGTTTTATTTAAGTCAATTTTCTCTACAAGCTGCCACAGCCAGTCACGTGCAAGTGCTGGAAAACTTCATTGACTGGGACAAACAAAACTGCAGCAAGATCCGAATCTTCCCAATACTGAGTGTGCACTAGAGCTGAGAGACCCGCAGTTTGCCAGGACACCCGAGGCAACCGGCACCGACCCTGACCCCCACGCCTGAACCCTCCTGCAGGGTACCGGCCCCCGAGCAGCTCGTGCTCTGCCGGGTGCATTGCNCAAAAATCAACGCTTTCCCCCCGCAAAAATCAACGCTTTCCCCCTCCGCAAAAATCAACGCTTTCCCCCCCCAGAGCAGGTCCGGCCGCACCGACAGCACAGAGAGGCGGCTGCTCAGCCTGGGCGTTGGAAGGCATTCCCGTGCTCTCAGGTCCGTGTATTTAATCAGCTAATCCACTAACGACATTTCCTATTTAAACGAACCAGATTATGCAACCAAACAATATTTTGCAAGCAAAATGGATAATAAATCAAGCCTTTGGAAGTGCTAATGGTGCTCACATTTATTCCTATTAATACTTCCTGGTTTTGAAAGCTGGGCCAATTCCAGAGATAATGTATTACAAACTTTCCCGCTGAAGGATCTGGGTTCCTCTAGGCTGGATTCCAGTTATAACTGGCAGCTAATACTTTCACACATTCACAAATCCCTAACTCCTCCCCAAGAGCAGAGCAGAGTGGCGAGGTTTTGGCTTGGGTCAGCAGATTTCGGAGTGTTACAGAAACGACGGGGAAGTGATGCAGTCCTCTCCAAACACCGGGCTCCAACAGCGAGAGCTCTTCATAACCCAACGTTCCTTATGTGACCCGCTCAGATATATAGGTGCACACATCTGCACACCTATGTAATGCTCTGCAAAACCCCCTAAAATTAACGTACAGAAATGCAGCGTTACAAATTTTCTTTCAGCCCCACACAAGTGCCACTATATGTCTCCAAATAAAATCCTTCTGTAAAAACTAACCGAGCTGTTCACAGAAATAACAGCTGCACAGCGCTCAAGAAACGTCTGCAGCAGGCACGAGCCTGAATCCAAATGGGCGTAGGCTGGAATTCCAGCTTTTCCTGAGCCCAAACTGCCCGGCTCCGGGCAAGCCCAGGTAGAGAAACCCCCGGTGCTGGGCAACTGGGCAGGAAGGTGTGGGGAAAGGAATCACTGGGGAACCAGAACCAAAATCAGCTGCTGTTTGCAGAGGACAGAGCCAGGGTCTGGCGTGGGGGGAGTCACTGGTCGCTTTACTGTCCCCTAACAGAACCCAGATCCCACCAGAAGGACCCAGGAGAGCACGAGACACGTAAGGAGCCGGCTGAGCGCTGTGCTCCCGTGCGACCGCCGACGTTCCCCCCTCGGCAGCCGCTGCGCACGGCCGTACCCCAGGAATGAGAGATTCCCAACAGACGGAGCAGGAGACGCAGCCCTGGAGCCCCTCAGAGCCACACAACCTGGGGGTTCACCCCCACCGCCCACGCTGGCCTTCAGCCTGGCGGAGGGTCAGCTTCCCACCTGTACGGAGCGATGCCAGCACTGGGGGTGTGATAGGGGCAACACGGTCCCTTGGAGAGGGAAAGAGCCAAATGCGCCATCAGGTTGAGGACAGAAAAGAATTTGTTGATTCCTGTATCGCTAGTCAACCAAATATCACCCAAACCTTAAATGTGACCCCAAAGGAAAGCTTCCCAGACGGCACCCCAGTCATCGCCCATACACCACCCAGTACACCCAGTATACCCAGAACAAACTCAAAACTCTGACCAGCGCCCAGCAGATGCACCAAATAACTCCAACTGAGTTTATGGAATAACAAGCCTGCGGGGTGCGGGAAAGGACATTTTTTCATAATGCCTTGCAAAAAAATTTATTGGAAAAACTCTTTCAGTTTCCCAAATGTACTCCTGACTTTTCAGAGCACCACATGAGCATCCACGGTGCACTGTAACTAACTGTCCCTGCATCCGACAACACCTACAGCCAGGACCCTGCAGCACCCTTCAGGAGTTATTTCGGGAAATGTGGAATCTCATAACAGCAATAAAAGGAAAATATTGTTGTAGCCAAAATAAATGTCTGTTTGGAACACGCTTAAAAAGCATCGGAACATGTGTGTAAGTTTGAAACAGTCGCCTTCACAGAAGAACAGCCTGGCTGCTGAGAGAGACCAGGGAGCAGGACAGAGCCCCAGGGCTTCGTTTGTCCATTCAAAGGAAAAGCTCGGGAAAAGCCTGAATTCTGACTCTTCTGCAGTCAGTTCAGAATCCCGCTCTATCCTCCTCCAAATCAGTTACCAAGCATGAAATCCACACCAACAGCTACAAGAAGCCTGACGCTGGGCGTGTCGATGGGGCTGCTCGCCCGGCCGGTGGGCTGACAGCACACAAAGCCTGCGGGAGCCATCCCAGGGACACGGGCACGGGAGACGCGACATCCCAGCAGGGACGTGCAAAAATATCCGCAATTCAAGCAAAAGTGGGGGAGGAAACAGTGTTTGCAAGGTTCACTAAAACTAGACTGGGTTGAAACTTGCTTTCGTTCCAAGGGGGGAAAACCCAAACCTCTGTCACAGCTGCAGTCACTTCACATCTGGTGACGAGGTCAGGACAGGCGTCTCGCTCCGTGCAAGGGACAATGAGACCAGGTCCAGAAAAGTCAAACCTTTCATCCTGATCCGGAAAACCGACCGGGCACTGTGAGGGGGCCATTGGGCACTGTGAGGTGACTCTTGGGCACTGTGAGGTGGCTACTGGGCTCTGTGAGGTGGCCACTGGGCACTCTTAGGTGGCCACTGGGCTCTGTGAGGTGGCTACTGGGCACTGTGAGGTGACTCTTGGGCACTGTGAGGTGACCATTGGGCACTGTGAGGTGACTACTGGGCACTGTGAGGTGGCTATTGCTCAGGTCACAGGCTGGTCTGTAAGCGAAGCTCACGGGCAGGGAGCAGCAGAACGACGTCTGGTCAGCCAAGCGGAATACCCCCCTCTCTGAACAGCCCTTAGACACGTGTCCATCTGTCCCCCCCCAAGAGGGGCTGCAAGACACATCCTGAAGACTCTCACCAGCGTCACTTCAGTCCCTCTGAACCAACCCACACGAGGGGCTGGCCCAGGGGCACCGCTAACTCCCCCCCTCTTGCTTTGAGCCTCAGCACTCGGATCTGGGAAAGCTTTTTACTTTATTTTTTCCTTTTCCAGAAAGCAAACCAGATGATAAAATAGATCAACTCTAGAAACATAACGTATGGATTCCGAGTTTTTTTGAACAGAAACAACAACAACGCTTCTCTCCAGCTAGGAGCGGTACCTAGGAACAGTGGAAGGATTGTTGCAGGAGTGAATCTGGTTTTCATTAGAGGGAAGTGATGGGTCCAATTTCTGCTGGGGACTGTTTGCTTGCATCTCTTGTTTGTGTTCTGCGTTGGCAGTTAACCCTTTAATTGATGAGCAGCGGAGCTGCCACCCAGGTCCCCCCGGTCCCGGCACTGCACAGAGGGCAAGGGGCTGGCTCCGGGTGCCCACCCTCCCCAGCACGGCCCAGAATTGCTCCGGGTGCTGTCTGCAGCCAAGGCTGGTGCATAGGGAAGCTTTCATCTTCGGTCTCAAGTTGCAAAAATTTAGAAATTGATTATGGGCTGGAGAGAATGTCTTACACAAAAAAGAAAAAAAATCTACACTTGCATATATATATATATATATAATTATTTTTTTTCCCATCTTTAAAGGGGCTGAAGCTGCATGCACACAGATGGGACCAGGCTGACTTTTGCACGAGCCGGTGGCCCCCCAGGTGAATCTGTCACTTGAGGAAGCCGCTGTGAAGGGAGTCACGAAGCAGGGTCAGAACCGCCGCAGACCACTGCCCCCCTGTCAGGAGGGGACAGAGGGGTGGGTGTCCCCCTCTGCGCTGCCTTAGTGTCCCAAGAAACATCCCATAGCCATGCACTCGTTATNAATTACTGGATTAATTTCGCTTTTTTTTTATTCACAAGTTTCTATGAATTACAAACTCTGCAATGTGTTCACTGCTAGGAGCTGCTGGCTGTGCGCGGGTTTGGGAATGCTTCTTGGTTCACAGAGGCTCTGCGAGCAGTTCATCTCCAATCCAGTTCTTATTCCTTCCTCTGATAAACCCCCCAGACCTGGCCAGCTAGAAACGAGTGTCTCCATCACATTTTCACAAGACAACCATGCAGGTATTGGAATTTTCTCCATTTACGAGTTAACTCATCAACACCATGGTTTACATTATTTATTCATTAAAATGGGATAAATGAATGGGTATAAACACAGTCAGCAAAAGATGTTTAAAAGTATAATTCCATTTTTAAGGCATTTACGCTCTCTACGTACCACTGAAGATAAATTTGGCCCAATATCACCAAACGCTCCAGTTACTAACGTATATTTCCAGGTATCTGTTCTCCAGAGGGAAGCGGGAGGGTGGGCACTATTCGGACCTAAAAGCTGCACCCACGCCACCTCCTCGACGGCCCCGAGCCACCGCTTCGTGTCCCATGGCCCCAGGCCAGCAGACGCTGCCGTGCCCGGCGTCCCCCCGCTGATCACCCCCTGCAGCAGGCATGGCCCCAGCAACACACACAGCTCCTGGGTTTCAGGGGCAGAAAGATTTCTTTAGGTACGCTCAGGGTCGCTTTGCACGACACGGACTGACGCATTCTGCCGCTGGTTTTGAGACGTGAAAAGCAAGCGAGCCCCGGGACCACACACAGCAAGGGCTGCAAAATTCATCCTGAACAGCCCAGGAGGTGCAGAGCACATCAGGACCCGCAGGGAGGTGCCCAGGCTCGTTAAAAATGGTAATTGGGTACCAGCACACCTTCACCCTCAGCATTTTTCAAAACGCAGGAACCAGCCCCAATGAATGCGGGTATAGGTGGCGAAGCTGTCGTATGTTTTTCAGGTTTCAGGGTAATGTAAGCAAATTAGATCACCTGCAGCTGGTTACAAAGCCCTAAAGCTTTCCTCAGGGTAGTTTTATAAATAATATCCTACCTTCATCCAGCACTGTTCACACCTTAGCCTCCCAACCAGGCCAGCGCAAAATCTGTGTTTTGAAACATAAACCTCATGGTTTCATTTCCTTCGCAGACCTTGAACCCAGCGCAAATCATCTGAAAAGTTCGCAAGCTGCAGCGGGGCCCCGAGGAGAGCTGCGGTGTTGATCTCGGGGTGAATTCTGACAGTTTCTCACCCGTCCCATCACTGCCCGAGAGCCCCGAGCCCGTGAGTCCCTGTGCTCCGGGTGCTCTGCAGGGACACAGGCACACACAGCCTCTGCCCAGACGAATCCACAGTCAGAGCCCGTGTTCTGCACGGCACACGGCATCCCACTGCCATGCTGAAGCATTTTCAAGATGAGAAAAAATGCGGGTGAGATACATGGAGCAAAGGAGGGGTGGGATCATCACCGAGAGCCTGATCCCACACCGCAGCCTGCGGGCACGGCCCAGCAGAGCCCCCCAGGAAAATTGCCTCCAGGCTTTATTTATTATATTGTCTGTAGGAAGCCCTCTGAGCCTTTGATCCCCCTCCAGATCACCCGGGAAGGGAACGCTAGGCAGGACACACCGGGATAAAGGACGTTTTCTGGCCTCTCCTCCTTTCCCAACGAGCCATCTCCCCTACCAACCCCAACCCCCCGAACCGGGACGGCATCGCCCACAGACCAGGTTTCAGACATAAAACGACCATCGCACCCAGTCCAACACCCACCTCCACTCATCTTTCACCCACGCTGGACAGACCTGCCCCACTGCACTGCCCTGAGCCCCATTCCTGCCCATGAAAAACAGAGAAACCCCCCAGCCGCTGACCCCCCAGCGTCACCAGCATCACCTCCCCATGGCACAGAGCTCAACACATCAACACGGGGGGAAATCACTCTGCCAAAGGGCTTCTTGGTTAGATAAACCCACAGATAGTGTTAGTCTGCTGCTAAACCAACGCACGCAGAACGTAAAGGAGATGAGAAGGAACCGTCACCACCCCTTGCGAGAACCGTGTCCCACCCTCCCATTCCAGCCAGTTATCTCGGAAGGAAAATCTCGCTCTTCCTTCTACTGGAGGGATCCTCTCTGCCACCCCCGTACTGAACACATCCCTGTCAACACAGAGCAGCCAGCGGCTCTCCTTCGTGTCCGTGCCCCCGGCACCGTCCCCAGCCGCTGCTCCCAGCCGGTCAGGCTGCAGAGGATTTACGGTGCCGTGCAGAAGGCGGCATTTCCCCCTCCTCGCCCTGCACCAACACATTCACACTCTTCAAAGCAACGCCCCGATCGCCTTTCTCTGTCCACGCAATTCCTTGGATCGCTTCAAAGACCTTTTGCGGCACCGATCAGAAACGAGGTGTCTTACGCCAGAACATTAATTGCATCTTCTGGAAAGGAGCAAACAGCCACATCCAGGAAGGTATTCATTAAGGGACTGATGGGCACAGCCAGAAGCAGGGGTTTAAATTCGAGCTGCAGAGGAGGACAGAGTGCTGGGAGTTTCCAGGCATCTCACCTCGCTGCGGTTTATCTCTGCCAGTCGGATAATTTATCCTCCTCACGGCAAGGCAAAAAGGGAACTTGGCAGAGGGGGCAAGACAAAAGCAGACGTTTTGTAAGTGCTAAGTGCTAACGTTCCTGAAGATAATTTTTGCAAAAGGTTTCTAAACAGCCCCTGTCAGCCGAGTTGTATTTTGTTATTTCAAAGTGACTGTGGGAGTCTAATCCAGTTCAAACCCTTTGTAAATTGGAATGGAAATGTTCATACACAAAGGACAGAAAAGTGCTTTAGCTGCCGTTAGATATTCAGGAAATCTAAATCTAATTTGCACTCCTAATCAGCGCTGCAATCTCAGCAATGCCTGTGGTTCCTCTGTTTTCTCGCTGCCATTTCAGCAGCAGTGTCTATTTTATATCCAAATACAGCCACAGATACAATTCCATACACAGATCAAAATACAGCTTAATTAATTACAGGGAAAAAGGGGGAATTTTCTAAAAAACCAAACCGATACACTGCTCTAAGTGTGTGGAAGCACAGAGTAAAAAAAAAAATAAAAATGACATCCATCAAAGATGAAGTGGGCTTTTTTGTTTTTCCACCTTAGGGAAGGTGATAACCATCCCTGTGCACGTTAAAGCCACATTCTCCCCGGAGCAGGCGTGCAAAGAACCTTTTTCAGGCGAAAAGGAGGAACGAGAGCTGACTGATCCTGCCCGGGACAGGACACGGGACCTGCGGCAGAGCCGCCCTGACACCGGGACACCCGCACAGAGGGGACATCCCGGTGATGGGCCGTCAACGGAAAGTCCTGCTTCCAACAGCGGCTAATAAAGGCCAGAAGGAATCCCGGGGAAGAAACGTGAACGCTCGGTGCTCAGATGGACTCAGCTGCTCAGAGGTATGGAGGCAACACAACGATGCTGCTGAAAGACAGACAGAAGCCGCCGCAGCCGTGAACGGAGGTGTGGAGACGGACCACAGCCCACCAGGGTCAGGAAACCCAGCAGTCCTGACCCACACACTGTGCTCTAACCGCCTAATTTGAGTCTTCAGAAATTTTAGGCCTGGCTAATTATGGATAATCCTACAAAAAATGAAGCTCATCAGGAACAAACAGAGGACCTCCTTCATCGCCCAGCTCGGGAGGTTCCGCGGGCTGCGAGGTGGACTGGAAGACCACGGCACAAGGCATTCCTCTCCTCCTCCATGTTTTCATCCACTACCAGCTTTACATTACCACAGTTATCTCTAAAGTTTGCTACATTTTTTTTGCCAGCAACAGAGCAAACTTAAGCAGTAATTGTGATATTATTACAATTGTAATGTATTAAGATAATCCCATAGAAGGAAAGCAGTCTGATGGAGGAGGCCAGAACGTGGCCAGTCAAATTCAAGCAACTGTTCAGAGACCCCAAAGTGAGAACAGAACCTGGACAACATCTCTGCTTGATGTAGGAAGCCCTCTGAGCCTTCCTCCCGTCTTCATTCCAACACAGGGCTCCAAGGCTCGCAGCCCCAGAAAACTGCTGTTTGCCTGGTAAGAAATTCCTCCTCGTACCGAGCGGCTGAAGCACTCGAGACAAACAGTTCCCCCAACAAACACTGCTCACAAATTGCCCCAAACCGCATTCCCAGATAGTCCCAGCTCGTGCCCTACACACCTCCATCTCTCTATTTATGAAGCAATGATGGAATGACATATCAAGCTCAGAATCAAAGTCCAGCGCCTTTGGTAAGTCTGCAGCCCAGCCCTGCCCCTGGCCACGCTGCGCCGCTCATCAATGCCTCGTCCTGGTTCCCAGACGGATGGACCACTGCCCAGACACCGTCTGAGCCAGATTATTATCAAACCCAGCGTCCCTGGCGAGTCTAGAAGGTGTGGGGCTGAGATGCAAATGTTGATGCTGCTGACCGTATCTGATCCCTGAATGTTTTTGGCTGTCACTGTTGTAACCCTGATGACAAATTATTTGCAGAGAATCTCGGGGTCCACCCAGGTGCCGGGCTGTTCCTGCCCCACCGCAGAGCTCCGGCACCGCAGCATCGAGACAGAAAGAGAAACAAACCCACCAGTGGTGCCCACCGCCACCGCGCAGCCCTCCCGGGAGGAAAACCAGCGGCAGGTCCCTGAGCACGGACCGGGACGAAACCCAGGAGCTCTGCGGGGCCACACGGAAACCAAAAAACCAAAACCCACGCCGGCAACTCGCGAGCGCGCTGCAGAAGCACCGGGCTATAAACCCCATTGTTTGACAAAACAATCTCGGGACAAGTGCGACGGGACACTCGTTCATTTCTCCATCCCCCGTTATCAGGAGAAAACGCCACATAAAGTAACTCTTGTTCGTGTCCTTTATCCTCCAACTTATAACTGTCTCAGACAGAGCAGTCAAGGGTGAAGGTTATTTGTGTCATACTTGCCAAGAAAGTGCCCCTTTCAACACTTAAGGAACACAGTCAAGCTGCAGATAAAGCAGCAGACAAAAAAGATTCTGTCTTTTTCAAGTATTATTTATCTCCTCTATGCTCTTTGTTTCCCTAATGGTGGAGATACTAGCTAGAGTAAAATTCACAGACTCGAATCCTTGAACTCAAGTGTGTA
This sequence comes from Syrrhaptes paradoxus, assembly GCA_013400615.1. Classification (NCBI taxonomy): domain Eukaryota; kingdom Metazoa; phylum Chordata; class Aves; order Pterocliformes; family Pteroclidae; genus Syrrhaptes; species Syrrhaptes paradoxus. The sequence continues at coordinate 32,120 of VZTO01020704.1, forward strand.
ATTTAATTTTCTTTCATTTGAAACCAACATCAGATGGGAATACCCAGGGTCACACTCGAAACTCACCCTTCCGAAACACAAAGCCCTTCTTTTCCCCAAGAAACAGGTCTCCGGTTGATACTCAAAAAATGGTTTCGTAAAACTACGGGCAAAGCTTAACGCAAAATTCCCTACGGGAAGCTCAGCTGGGCCAAATATTTCTTCCCTCATGCCAAAGTCGTTCCCAAAGCGATTCCCACCGCGAGCAGGAGGCCGGCAGTGCCGGTTCGGCAGAGGCAGCCCCAGCCCTCGGCCCCACCGGGGACCAGCCCTCTCCTAATAACACCGGTAAGACAGTTAATAAGAGTCCCGATGAATGATTAGTGTGGATTTCTGCACCGCTAATTTCCGTAACTATCACTCTTTGAAAGACAGCTCCAGGGATTTCGGGTCCCGGGAGCCCCCGTCTCTCCGAACACAGAGCCGCATTATCCGGCACGGCTCAAATTGGCGTATCCCGTTTCACCCAGCTCATGCGCCCTGCACTTTAAAATCATACAATATTTTGAAACATGCGACTATTTTACTGATACTGTCTGTGCCTAAAAGCCTCAGTGCAGCTCCAACAATGGCTCCTATCTTCTTCTTTTCAAAGCAACACAAAGCCCTGGCATGCGCGTGATACTTTTTTATCTGTCGCTTTGAGACGTCCTACGGAGATCCGCTTCCAGCAGGAGCGCGGGACCTTCCTCCCGCTGCCCCACCGGCGGGTTTCTCCATCGTCGCTGTCGTGACGGGGTTGCGTTCGGTCGTCACGCTGCTGAGAACACCAAAGGGTTCCTACCCGCTCCTCGCAAAGGGAACCGGCAACCTGTTGATTCTGACCCGGGCTGTGGGGCCACCAACTGTTTGTTAAAATCTTTCTCCACGATGCAGAGGGACCCGCGATGACAAACTCGAGGGAAATCAGCAAAGCAGGGGCCAGAAACTCTGCGTCCAAGCAAAGCGAGAGCGAGCAGCCCCATGTCCTTCCCCACTCACATCTACGCCTGACCCCTCCTCAGCAAACGCTGAGGCCACAGCAGGCACTGTGACACAATCCAATTTTATCAACAATTGTTGGACAAGTTTGTATAAAACAAAGAAAGATTTGAATGAATTTGTCTCCATCCATCTATACAGCCGCTAACAGACGCTCTTGCTGGACTCCCTTCTGCAGAAGGTCTCTCCCATGGTCACTACCAGAAATTGCTTTTCACCATCCCCAGAATTATTATTAGGAATTTAACCTGGGATTCTGGAGGCAAACTAAAAAAAAACCAACCCAAAAAACCAAAACAAAATTTAAAAACCCCACCAAGCCCCTGAACGTATTAATGATTCAAAACTGCTGCTGCGGGGTTTAACCAACCCTCCTGGATCCCAGTAAGAATTCCAGATTACAGCACAAAGCCAAACCTGAGGGGTATTGATGCCCCCGATCACACTCCATACACCCACTCAGGTTTTACATTAACCAGGGTTTACTCTCATAAATCACCCTCTGCCGTTTTCGTACTCAGCCTCAGGAGTGCTCTGTGCTGGAACCCGGCAGCGAAATACCTGAAAGCTCCAGACAATGTCCAAGTTCCTGTCAGAATGGAATGTAATTAGTGCAAATTAAGCAGCATCCTGAAAAGGAGGAGGTCAGAGGGAGCTGGCAGGGTCGAACTGGGTCATTACCAAGCATTTTTATGGCGAGGCGAGCAGGAGGGACTCCGAGTTACCTACTGCCACTGAACCCTGGCTCTGTGTCCCCGACCTGCCTTTGCGCACAGCGGGACTGGGACCCATCAATCGGATCCACAGCAGCCACAGAGCCACCCATTAAAACTCTAAAAAAATCAATGCAGTTGTTCTTTTCTTCTCCTTTTAGATTTTGCTTTTTAAAATCAGAGAAAATAACACGGACTCATCAAGCCCCGTGGACTGTCACATTTTTGTGCTTGGTTCTGGGGGAGGAAGAGACTTCACACCCGCTTATCCACAAATGGAAATGTTCAAGGTACCACAAATCTACTCCAGACATCCACCATTTGGCTGGTCTGCAGGCTTGGAAAAGACACCTTCCCTCGGCAATGCCAGTCTCGTGGGTAGTCCTTGATCTGTCCTCAGAGATTTCCAAAAACTTCAGATGGTGTCAGAATACCAGCCTGGAATCAGCCCATTTTACAGATGCACACCCGTGTGCACCTGCCCTGGGGTACAGACACACCTACAGCCAGGAGACAGGTACATCGGTGCTGACTGCTGGGGTTCACCTTGCAGGTAGGTGTCGGCTGGGGGCCACCCCAGGCTTCTGGGCTGGAATTTCTAGGAGAACAGGCTCCGTCCTGCTGTGTTTGTGTAGGAGAGATTTCTCACAACATCCCTGCAGCCAGGCACTGGAATCACCAGGCATCCTGAGAACATTTCTCTGCAAAGGGACGCAGCGCGTTAGGCACCCAGCTCTGACCAAAGGCAGCGGGACACCGAGCACATCGTCCTCCCACACCAACGTGAGATCTCTGGCAAAGCCACCCCGAAGGGGCAGCTGTACCGGCTGCACTGGGAGCTGGATGCGTTTCGAATGCAACTGGAGAAACTTCGATGTGTCGTGCTGGAAAGGGGCTTCATGGTGGATAATCTCCCTGGCTGTGGCTGTGCAAGAAGCACGAACACCAGCCTCTTCTCACAGACCAGAGACAGCTTCTGTAAATTATTTCTTTCTGGTCATACTGGAATTTTACGTATCACAAAAAGCTGCGGGGGATGAAGGTAACTCTGGGCAGGTCACACGCCGGCTTAGGTGACTTGTCACACATTTCCACTCCAAGATCTCAGCGGTACCGACTTTTTCTTGTGTCTGACAAAACCCCAAAAAACCCCTCCAGCATGACAACAAAAAATAAATATCAAAAGAACATTTGAAGAGCTCAATAAATTGATCATATTCTGCTGAACCTTCACCCTTGTAACGATAGCACCATTTAAATGCTAATGTCATTTTTAAAAAAGTCAATTACAGGAGTTTTAAAGTAATGGAGTCAGCAGTCTCGATGTAAATCTGTTATATTAATCTGCTCCGCACACTGTATCCATGGGCACTGATGCATTCACCCCTTTTCCCTGGAGGTAATGTTCCCTTGCAGTGGTACCAGTAATTGAATCAAGTTGATACAGACACCAAAAATATTGTAAGTCCTGTAGGTAATGAAAAGCATATGTTGATAAAGCGGGCTGGTGTAGTTTGGGATAGAAGAGCACTGACATTTGGGAAGTTCAAAATTAGAATTAACCCTTTGATGATGAAGTGACCTGAAATTGTCTTCACAAACCCTGCTCAATGCACTGAGAAAAACTGCTGGAAATCTGCCTCGAGACAGCCGAGATCCTTTACCTCCCCTTTCCCATTTCCCATTAAATTCACTTCCATAAAACATGATTTTTTCAATTTTTTTTTTCATACTGGTTCAGACGAAACATAAGAGGATCAGAAAATAAGCGTTGCTCAGGTTCAAGTTAATTTCTGCACCTTCTCTTCATCCCTAACGGAAGCTGGGAAGTGACACTGAAAGAGACACTGGGACTGTGCTTCTCAGGTTAAACGGACGCAGCAGGAATGGCCGGGGCCAGCCCCCCCAGCAGATTTTGGGCACAGTTCTAAACTGAACACACTCAGATACATCCAATATCTGCAGCCAGAGCTTTGCCACCTCTCAGACCAACGGTTACAGGTGAATTAAAATAGGAATAGCCCAAGAATGTCTCAGAAATTAACAGAAAGCAAAATGAAATTGCAAGAAATAATAGATCTGCCACCTTCCGCTTCAGCAGAAATACCGGCCCTGGCTCCTGTAACGTTCCCATTACCCCCCAGTTTGGTGAACTGGGGCCGGCAGAGCCCAGCGCTGAAGGTGGAGGATGCTCAGAGGCTGCCCAGGAGCCGCACACGGATCCACAGACGTGCAGCTCTCCCCGCTCCCAGCACCCCGAAAAGCTGAACTGTCCCCCACGCTAAACACCCCCAATTTGGGCTCATGAAAAGAGGAGACTGAACGTCAGGAGAGAGGCTGAACTCCCCAACTGGTGACCGTATGACAAGTACCGCCACGTCCCTGTAGGTGCACGGGGACACGAAGCAGTACCATCACCTGCCACACAACGTAACGCCTACGGGGAGCTCCAGACAGTAAGTTATAAAAAAAATCCTAAACAAGCACATTTTTGTAAGTAGCAGTGAAAAGTGAATTGCACTTGCCATCACTCTGAACCAGAAAGAGCGCTTCCAGATAAAGCAAATTGTCATTGAACACGTTTAACTTGTCACACCGTGAAGAAGGGGCTGGTTAACGGTTCATCAAGATTTCCCTGCTTCTGCCCTTTGTGCATTAATTTTCAAGTGTAGGTCTAAAACTTTAGCAAATGTCACATACACATGCCACAGAAGTATTTCCAGGGCCATTATAAATCTGAACAATTCGGAACAGGGCACTCACAGTTACTTCGTTAGCTCAGGGCCTTATTCTGCCACGGTTCAGGGGTTAAGGGAACCCACATGGTATTCAAACACAGTTCAGGCAGCTCCGAGTTAACCGCAAATTCAGAACACGTCTAACAACATTGCAACATTCTCAAAACCTGGAACTTTTCCCAAAATATTGCAGGCTCTAATATCTCGAGAAATCACTCTAGAATTTCAGAGAAGTTCTCTTACTACCAAAGGCACGGGATATCTGTGCTCCAGCTGCCATCCCCGGCGGGGCGACAGGGCAGGGGCTGGCATCCTCTGGACCGGCCCCCACCCCGCCACGGTACCATCTCCCCTCAACCACAAGCAGGAATATAAAATCATACAACAAAGTAAAAAATTCCACGTTAGCAAGGCTGCCAAATTCCTCACGCTGGTCTGCAAAAAGTGGTATTTTTTTCAGCAATGTTTAAAATAATTTAATAAACGGACTTACAAGGCAACATTTAGCTACTTCCAGAGAAACTTTCTTGTTACATCATTTGCTTTTTTGACAAAATTGAAAATCACCCTTCTGGCATCAAACGAAAGCATTTTAGTACTAAAAGCATTGTAGGGGTTTTTTTGGGTTTTGTTTGTGTGTTTGTTTTTAAACGCCGCTAAATGAGCTCCTAAGCTGTGTCTGGTTCCTACCAAACCTTCCCGCACAGCTCTGCTCCCAGTGCCCTGCAAGCCGTGTATCCAGGAACAGTTTATTTTATTGGAATAATAATATCCAGAAAAGCGCTGTCATGTCTGATGTAGTGTTCACAGATCCAATATTAGGAACAGAACCACAACCCTTAAGGATTTGATAGAGACATAAACGACTACACAGTTCCCTGGAAACCCAACCCTCCGAGAAGTGACACGGAAACAAAAGAGCGGGTTTGCTGACGGTAATTCTTCTCCCACTTAGACCCATGTAAAAGGGAACAACTCCTCCAATAAAATACCCGCAGCACCAAGAGCAGAACTTAGCCACAGCATCCTCTAACAACAGCATCTCCAACCAGAGCTGCAAAATGAAGCAAAAACCGTGGGACTTTCCCTGTTCCAAATGACAGCTTTGCAACAGAGTTACGCTGACCCTAACGTTGGGAACTTTAACGTTTGCGTTTGTCAGGAGGCACCGGCCAGCTCCCGTTAGGGTTTTGCTCACAGCCAAAGGCTGGCAGCTAGAACCAGCTGCCCCAAAGGTCACGCCTGGAGCTGAGGGTATTTCGCTGGATGGAGGCGGCTCTGCAGCGGGACACGGTCCCCCCCACGCTCCCCCTCTGTCCCCGTGACAACCCCTCCCGGGCGGCTCCCAGCCCGGCCTGAGCCCCCGGCCAGCACCGAGCCCCCGCCCCAGTTCCCTGGACACCGCGCGGAGGGGAGCAGCGACCCCCCCAGCGCAGCCCCCACGGGGACAAGCAGCGGGCTCTGGGTGCCCCGGTGCCAGGGCCCGGAGGGGGAACCTCCAACAGGGGCAGGGGTGTGAGGGGGTCACACTGCGCCCCAGAAGCGCTCCCACCACACCGGGCACCCCTCCGCCGGCTGGGGGGCTGACCCGGGGCGAGGACACGGAGCCCCACGCCCGCAGCCTGACCAACTCCGGCCGCTCTCCGCCAGCCCCCCCGCGCTGGTGTCCATCCCCGCGGGCCCCGCTCTGGGGGCAGGAGCCCAGGAGCCCCGGCGGGGCCGGAACGGGTGGGGAAGGGGGGGCACGGCCCGTCCGACCTGGGGCTTTAAACCCGCACCCGAACCCCGCTCGCCCGTGGCCGCGGCACCGCGCGCCTCCCGCCGACAGGGGGCGCCCTCGCACAGGCCGTGCGGCGGGGCGCGGCGGGT
>VZTO01020705.1:7153-31534 GCA_013400615.1 Syrrhaptes paradoxus
GCGGAGGGAGGGAGAGACGGACAGATGGACAGACGGATGAATAGATAGAGGGATGGACGGACGGACGGACAGAGGGAGGGATGGATGGAGGGATGGACAGATGAATGGACAGATGGATGGATACATGGAGGGATGGAGAGATAGACAGATGGACAGACAGATGGATGGGCAGATGGAGGGATGGACAGATGGATGAATAGATGGATGGGCAGATGGAGGGATGGAGAGATGGATGTGTACATGGAGGGATGGATTGACAGACAGATGGACAGACAGATGGATGGGCAGATGGAGGGATGGAGAGATGGATGAATAGAGGGAGGGATGGACAGATGGATGAATAGATGGAGGGATGGATGGATGGATGGACAGATGGATGTCTGACTGCAGATACAGACAGATGGATGGACAGGTAGACGGATGGATGTGGGAATAGACGGACGGATGACTGGCTGCAGATAGAGAGGGATGGACAGACAGACGGATGGATGGACAGATGGATGTCTGACTGCAGATACAGACAGATGGATGGACAGGCAGACAGATGGATGTGGGAATAGACGGATGGATGACTGGCTGCAGATACAGAGGGATGGACAGACAGACGGATGGATGGACAGATGGATGGGTGGATGGCTGCAGATACAGACAGGGGGATGTCACATCTGCATCCGCTGCCACTCCCCCAGCAGCGTTGATTTGTGTGATGGCATTACACGGTGGTGGGTGAAGGCACGGTGCCTTGGCATGAGACGATGTGGGTGCTGCGAACTCACAGAGGGTGGGAGCTGGTGGTGTGGTTTGACCCAGGTAGCAGCGAGCAAACACCATGCAGCCGCTTGCTCACCCTCCCTGCTTCTGGGGATGGGGAGAGAATTAAAGGGGTGAAGGGAAAAGAGACTCATGGGTTAAGATAAGAACAATTTAATAACTAAACTGCAATAAACTTGAAAATAATAATTATAATAGTAATAGTAACATATACAAATATAAAAAAGAAATGCCCAGGCTGAGCACCACATCTCCCTCCCACAGCCATCCCCTGCCAGCTCGTGGCTGCTGAGCCGTGATTTGGGGCTGGCCCAGCGCACCTGGGGCCTCCAGTGTTGCCTTTGTTCTTTTCTTTAAGCAAATAGAGCAAAGAATCACAGGCTGAAGCTGAAAACAATGGGCTGGGCGGTTGCTCAGCGCAGGTTATACATCAGTAGTGTTGGAGGAAAGCTAGACAAGGGTGGGAACTGAGAGCGCGTCTCGTACAGGGTGCAGTTTCCTGCAGCCCCCTTGGGACTGCAGACACCTGAGAGCGTGGTGACATCGGGCAAACAGCCTCTCGGAATGAGTGTCACTGCAAGTGGCTGCGTGCAGCGAGAAATCAGAGGAGGTTTGGTGAGAGCAGATGCCCAAAGGCCCAGGCTCAGCAGCCAGGCTCCACCTCTGTAGGTGCTGCTCGGACACTGGGTGCTCAGCAGGTGGTTTGAATATTTTGGGGGTCAAAAGTTGCGCTTTAAGATTTGATTGTGATTGCTAGAGAAAAGCTGAAGATGGAAAACAGCTCGGGCAAAAGTTAGTCAAGAAGAAGTGTGGATTTTGAAGGGGAAGACTGAACCTGAAGAAGGGAGGCTGGAATAACCCCGGAGTTTGGGTACCATACCCCTCAGAAACCGAGGGGTGGGGGAAGACGTCCAGGGAGCTGCTGGTTCCTCGCTGCAATCAGAGGAACGGCACATCTGCAGCCCATCCCGACACAGAAGCGAGATAGAAAGAATAGCATGAGATCAGCTCGGTCATCTCGAACACAATAAGGAACACGCACAGAAAGTATAAATCAGCCCGGTCCCTAACAGCAAGTGTGAAAGAATAGCGTGAGCGCGCGGGGACGGAGCTGGGAGGAGCAGGGCTCCGGCCGCGGGGGAGATAAGGAGACATCAGCAAGTATCGCAGCAAACAAGGAGAGAAAAACCAGGGGGGGTCTTCTCAGCAAGGACCACGCAGAGCTGGAAGGGCAGTGAGCAGGAGGGCTGGGGCTATTTCAGTGAGGAATTATATTTGGAAAAAAATTCAGATTTCAGTTGAGCAACTGCGAACACCAGCGACAGGTAGGAGGAGGGAAGGAAGGTGGGGTAGAGGTGGGACCATCAGGATTTTTGCAGATAGCTGGGCCTCGTGGAGGTGATGGTTTAGCCACATCACTAGGGGTCACCATTGGGAAGTCGTGGGGTCAGGGAGAGATTAAAAGGATGGGTGAGGATGGATAAAATGTTGGGAAATTATTACAGCTTGGTTAAATATCGCCAAAACACTGCAAATCATCCAAGTGCCCGGAGGGTGGGATGGAAAGGAGGACAGCTGATGGGGGTTTGTTGGGGTGACCTTGTCAGGCCAATGTGACCTCCTCGTGACCAGCTGGCAGCTGCTTTATCTCAAGGTCCACGATGTTTGACATCGCTGCTGGCAAGCAGTCCCCTTGCCTGGGTCACCCTAAGGCTCCACCAGCCCCTGGGGCTTCCAAGGGGAGATGGGGGAGGAAGGCAGGAACCCTGGGCTGAGCAGGGGAGACTCCTTCAATGAGCATCTGCACCCTGGGAGCAGTTCATCAAGAGTTTACAGTCAAGGGAGCAACATAGCAAGAGGAGCTCTGCCAAAACCTTTGCTGGTTCTCTTACCAATTGGTGTTTTCGCTCGATAACGAAACGGAGAGTGAGATGAATAAGTTTCTGTATGACACCTACATGACACAGGCAGCAAGGAAGTTTGAATACGATGTTAGAAATTACCTTAGCAAATTGGAGAGGTGGCCTGAAGAAAATAAGATACAATTTGAAAGAAGAAAAAAAAAAAAGAAAAATTTAAAAAAAAAAGTAAAAATTAAAAAAAGAAAAAAGAAAAAAATAAATAAAGCGTGCAAAGGTGTGCAAGGGAGGAAGAAGAAGGCTGGGACTGCAGAGGGTGAGGCGGGAGGGGTGGGTGGCAGGGCTGAGGAGCACTTCCAGCCGCTTCGAGAGCATCAGCTAAGGCAGAGCAGCCCATGAGCGCTGGGGAAGGCAGCCCGGGGAGGGAACGTCCCGTTATCACCAGATCTGTGGAAGGACAGCCGCCCCAGGGACCTAGAGCCAGTTCCACACCAGGCTGGCCAGCGCCTTCCAAGCCCTGGAACAGTTTGCCTGGGAATTTGTGGGGTCTTCACCCCTCAGTGTTTCATAGATCACAGCCATAAAGATCCTCTAGCTGCTCCTGCCTTTGGGGAGGAGGAGGACCTAGACGAGCTTTTTGTAGTCCTTCCTAGTCTTATTTTTCTGCAATAGGGTTGTTTTTTTTTTTTCTTTAAGTTCTGTGTAATAGTCATGAAATTATATGAGAGCCTCTGTTTTCATTTAAGAAAGAAATGTTTCCCTAATATTTGTGAAGAAGAAAACCAGGCAGCATTAACCACTGCCAACCCCAACAACTCAAGAGCAAAAAGCAAATAAAAAAGCAAATGAACCCTCTGTACAAAATCCTGTAATTATTTTAGGACAATTTATATTTATTTGAGTGCTTAGGGTTGTTGCTGTTTTTCAAGATCGGGATCCAGATTATTTAAAAACATTCACACATTGACCTACGCAGACTTGCAATCGCCTGGTTCCACTTTCAAGAGTAATTTACGATGAATTTCGGGGTTCAGTTAAGCCCAGAAGTCCCTGAAATACTTTGTACCATGTATCTTCTTAGGGTCTTAAAGATAGATCCCTCCTGCCAATGTCTTAAATCCAAGCTGCAGAGCTGGGTCGATCGGTTATCCACGTTCGCTGTTCATGAACGTTCACCGCTTCTGCTCGCATCTCCTTAGGGGCACTTTGCCAAATCCCCACGCTGAGGTCCCTCTGTCTTCTGGAGCAGATCATCCTGCAGCATCCCACCCCTACAAAAGCAATCCCATCTGATGATACAATTAACGTATAATTAATGTGTCATGTATGAAGAACCTCAAAAGTTGAAGTCACCTTCTGTTGTCTCCCGCTCCTAAGGGCTGCAGAGACGACGGGGATTCGTAATGCCTTGGACGGGCTGATCAAAGGCAGGGTCCACAACAGGGAAATAAAGAACAGTTCTTTTTAATCAGAAAATAATCGACGTCACTTCTTGCACAAGGAAGAGGTCCCCCCCACCCAAATTTTGCCTCTTTTTATCTGCTAGACTTTATTGGGTCCAGCTGCCCCTGCTTTTTTTCAAAATTATTATTATTATTATTTTCCCCCATGAACAATGGAGAGAAATCTAGGAAAAAATGAAACATTCCAAAAAGAAATAAATTGTTCCCTCCAGCCCAAGCAGCCCAACAGAGTCCTCTGCAGGGTGGGCAGAGGCTGAAGAAAACCCTACAGAGGCACAGTCTCTAACGCCAGGGGACTTTTTCTGGGTTTTCTCCAGCATCGCCTTCCTTCCCACCCCCCAGGATTTCACCAAAGGTGGGAGGAGGACCTGCGCCAGCAGCCCTGGCAGTTCAGAGGATCTCCCTTTCCTTTGGCATGGGTAAAAGCCTCTCAGCATCACACAGGGCACTCCAGAGCCCCCCGCCTGCGTGTTTAAGGGAGCAGTGCAGCTCTCAGGAGGGTGCTGCAGGGAGGATTTCAGCCCATTTCCCATTCACCTTTTGGCAAGGGCTGTAATCTTTGCAGCAGCAATAGAGGAGATTCTCACAGGCCTGACCTAAAAGCTTTGGAATTCATGACTTTCCTTTGAGGAAAGCTCCGCTAAATTGCAGGAAAGCCATCTCTTTGGCTCTCCCAGCCACACAACAACATTAGCACAATACAGCCTCCCCAAACCTGAAGTCACAGCAGTGTCCTCAGACACATTTACCAGCCCTTAGGACACAGGACCCTGACTTTCTCCGTACATCACTGCGATTACAATTATTTTTCCCCAGTGAGAGCAGAGATGTTCCCTACGGTTGGGTTCACTTTGCAGTAACCACGAGCTGTGCCCGTGCAGTGCAGGTTATCCGGGTCCAGCCGCTTCCACGGCGGCACGGATGGAACAAAACCTTCCTATGAGAAAAACAACGGGCACTAAGGAATTGCATCTCTCCTCACTCTGGCTGGGACTCTTCAGAGATTTTCCCTCTCCCAGGCCATCACGATGTTATTCGTACCACTGGCATTTAAAACAACACCCACCGAGCATCTCACCCTCCTCAAACTCTCCTGCACCAGCATCACCCCATTGTCCCCACTAACCCGGCCGTCACTGCAACAGGCTTTGGCGACATGTACAAGGCAGAGGGTGACCAGAAGCCACCCGCTATCCCAACATCAGCTAAGCAGCCACTGCATTTTAAACCAGAATTTTTATTTTTTTCCCCATAAGCCCTAGGCAGTGTTTACAGAGCGCAGCATCACTCGAGAGCCCACTTTATATCATTAAACATGAAAAAAGGAAAAGCAAAACCTACCACTACGTATTTAGAGGCTTTTTTTTTTCTTTGAGACGCAGCAATAATTATCAACAAGCACTAATAACAAAGAAGGGTTATGTACGCTGGAGTCCTTTGGACAGAGAGAATAAAAACTATTGACTTTTCCTGTGTGTTCCTCCCCTGTCCTACTGACTTCTAAGAACTAGCAGCACACTGACAGCTAGCTGTCCTGCACGGACAAGCCTTCGCCCTGCTCTCCATCCCAGAGGAGGACGGAGGCCCCATTGCTCAGGCAGCTCGGCTCCTCGGTCCCGCGGCAGAGCACACGGGCTCCGGCCGAAGGAGGCTGCGCGGAGCCTGAACACAGCTCCTCCTCGAGCGGCTAACGAGGATGTTGCTCTTGGTTCTGTTGTATGTTTATTTATATGTTATTTGGCGATAATGAAAAACAAATGTCAGGAATCTATTCAGTTCTTAAACTTTTATAGACTCATTGTCTTTAGCTTTCAACTGTGCAGCCGTCTCTCAGCCTCCCCCTCCCTCAGACACATGGAAGTGCAGCGGTGACCAGCCTCAGCTGGGCTCTTACTCATCCTGGCTGGAACAATGATATTCCACACCACGTTATACAACCTCCCCCGGCCCTGCCGCCCCCTCGCCCCCCACCCTCCGGCTCCCCATGCCCCAGGTTGCTCAGGGGAGCGGGCAGCCCAGCCACTGCCCTGGAGCGCCGGTTCGGGGATGTGCTCTTGCCAAGGAAAGAGGAGACGGTCTTGGCCCCGAGGAATAGACGGGATATATGAAAGACACCCTTTCGGAGAGCACACAGCCTGCCCGGCCCCTTCTGTCGGGAACACGCGCCCACCGACAGCAAAAACAGGGAGAAAGCGAAGGAGAAGGGAGCTGCACCCCCAGCTGATGCTTTGCTTTCCGGGAGGACCCAGAGGAGGATGCTCCTCTCCTCTGCCCATCCCCAGAGGATGCAGGGGCTTCCCCAGGCGTCTGCCTGACCCATCCCCTGGGGAGCACAGCTCTGGACTGGGTGCTCCTCAGGGGCCGGCAGCCGTCCCACAGAGCCCCGCTGCCTCCCTCCTGGGGGACCCCCAAAGCACAGCCCTTCCCACCTGAACCAAACCCCAAAGCTCCAGCCGACGGCTCTCGCAGCGTGCTCTGCCCACACCAGGGCTGAGCTGCGGCCTCGCTCCATCTGCAAATGATTTCGGTCACTTTAGGTTTGTCTCCGTTAATGCGCGGCACAAATTACCTCTTTGGAGCAGCAATCCTGATTAAATTACTGCCCACGGAGTGTGCATCTCTCAAGCAAGAGAAGCAGAAGCCAAAGAGGCTGAAATACACACACACGCCCCAAACCCAGGGCAGGGGGCTGCCGGGACATCTCCCCTCAATTTCCCTCTGGATGGACGGAATGTTACAGCCACAGGACCAGGGTTACAGCCTGCTCCGCAGGGATAATCCTACACACAAAATACAGTTCTGCGCCAGCAGAGTTAATTCTAAATGATATCAGCTCAGCTACCCCCTGCTCACATACTCCCCAAACCAAACCTACAGGCTTTCTGCACCTCTAAGCAACGCCACGGACTTTTCTCCCACCGCTGCCGGTCCTCCGGGTATTCCCAGATGTCCAAACCTCGGATGCAGGATGTGTATAGACCGACGGGGCTGCGTTAGTCCCGTTAAAAAGCCCTGGGTCTCCAGCTCCTTCCTAAGGCAGCCTTAGCTGGGGTACAACAACACACAGCATCCCTCTGCACAGGTGATTCTGCAGCTCTTGGGGCTAAGCAGAAAAAAAAAAATAAATTGAATATCATTGAAAAAAAGTGGAAAAAAAATGAAAGAATGAAAAATTAGCCAGATTGCAGAGGGTTTTGGTAGCAGGGTGACCAGCGTGTCCCAACGCACACAGGACACCCGCACAAATTTGCTGACTCCCAGCAGCGTTTCCTCAATGGCCAAAGTGCGGTGCCAGATGTGGCTGGTGCCAGATGTGGCTGGTGCCAGATGTGGATGGTGCCAGATATGGATGGTGCCAGATGTGGCTGGTGCCAGATGTGGCCCTCGCCCGCCCTTGGTCCTCCCTCCAAGGCTGCAGGGTGGGGATGGCAAAGCCCCTTCACCCCCTGCGTTCCCAAAGGCCAGGTTTTTCCTCTGCCTCCCCCCAGCTGTTGGGAACCGGAGCCTTCCCACATCGTTTTGGGCTAAACATGAGCTTTTAAGCATCTCAGGTAAGGCAGGGCGAGCCCAGGGTAGGGAACTGAAGCCCTGGCTTTGGAAAGGGAAAATCCGAGGGATTTACATCAAAGCGGGAGCGGGCATACGGAGGACATATGGAACCATCTTTTTCTGCTCGCTTCTGAGATTATTGGAAACCGCACCCCCAAGGCCCCAATCCGGCTGCGGGACCCCCACCTCAGGGGCTTAGTTTCCAGATGACCCGGGATCGCAGCGATTGGCAGCCCCGGGACTGTTGATGGGACGTGACAGCAATAACCAGGGGAAGGCAGACCCCAGCGTTTGTTCTTCGATGGGTCCCAGCAGTCGGAGATTTAAGCAAGGAGAAAGATCAGAAGGCTCAGAGGTAATATCCTATCGTAACACAGCCTTAAACCGGCAATTTCCTCTGCGGAGCCCTGGGCGGATCAAGGGTTGATGAAGCCACCATGTGAGCGCGGGTTAGGGGATTTGGAAAGGGGCAGTAGCCATTTGTTATGGTATGGGATAGTAAAAATGAAATTGCTTTTTGCAAAGGTGTATTTCAGCCCGCGAACAGATAGAGCTCTAATGAGTGCCACTCGCCTTCATCTCCTTACAGGTCCGGCGGTGGCGGCTCCACGGGTGGCTCGCTTTGGGTGCGTCTCCCAGATAAACCAGCCGGTAGAAACACGTGTGCTGCATCTCGGGATTTTTTAAAAATTATTGAAAAATAGCAAATTATGTACTTTTTGAAAGGAGCAATTCGTTTGTGATTGGAAATAACCTGCTTTTGCACGTGAAGGCCAGTTTCTCCAGCTCAGTCGGACGGAGACGTCTGCTTTATTTCACAGAGATCTGAAGAGGTAAGACTCGACAGCTCTTTGCTGGACTCTTTGCGATCTCCTTTGTATATCCAAATTACATTTATTGATATACGACGCTGACGTTTTTGTAATACTTCTCAATCTCATAACCTTCTGTTTCAAATTCACACTCTTCCACCACTTAAGCTATTATTATTTTTACCAGTCCCAAGGGTGTGCTAGAGTCTCTTTGGTACAAATTAGAAAGGCTTTTATGAAAAACTTACAGTTTATATAAAAGAGGTTCTCCCTGTGGCTTCCCAACTCCTCCATCCCTCATGCCAGCGCCGTGACGGTTTCTAGCGCAGGCTCACCCAAAGCGGGGCTCCGCGGCATCTGGTGTTCCAGCGCCGACGCTAGACTTGTCCACGGCTTGGCTCCGAGGATCTGAGATGCTGCGAGAAACACTAGTAATTTCCCCCAGGAAAAAAAACAACCAAACAAAAAAAACCCCACCAAATGTTGGCAATCTTCTGAATACAAGTGTGTCAGGGGATCTGACAGCAGGACTTTCCCCCGAGCTGGGCCAGGCTTACCTGGGGCTGGTTGCTAAGCCGGGCTTAGGACCGAGCGATGGGAGAAACGGCTTTGGGCAAGACTGGGTACATGGGGATTTTGCAAGGAACAAATGCTGGGGTAGAAATGATCGAATGATCCCCATGTAGAGGTGTGGGGTGACCTGGATTTGTTTTGGAGCAAAGATCGAGTCCTGGGCAAGAAGGCTGAGCGATGGAGGGGAGGGCTTGGGAAGAAGCTGAGACTGGAGGAAGAAGAGGGAGAGAACTGGCTGGAGCAAGCCTTGGAAAAGGCAAATGGGAAGGGGAGCTAGGACGCCCAAGAGGGAGACAGGGGCTATAATCCAAATTATCACATACATGGGACTCAGTCTGCACTGACAACATGACCAGGACGGGTAGGGGAATGGGAAGCGGGGTGTAAATGAGGTGATGTGCCACAGACCCCACAAAGATAACCCCTCCCTGGCGGGGCATTGCATGGAGCCCGTTCTCTCGGGTCGGGGCACTTCTCTTGATGTTTCCACCTTAAGACGAGAAAGTCTGATGGAATTTGCTCTCACCAGGAGAGTTTGCTGAACGTACAACTGATTTCATAACAGGGGTTAGATATTGGTGGAGAAGGACAGAAACAGGACACTGAGCTGAGGGGTTGTGGCTGGAACAGGGCTGCAAGAGGGAAGGCTCCCCGGGGCTCAAGAAGAGCAGGGGGTTGTCAAGGAATGAAAAAAATCCAACAGTGGAGTTTTTTGGATAACCCTGTTGGACTGGAAATAATTTGTAACTAAGCACATCCCACCTTCCAGGTGTATTTGTTCATTAGGGGAACAGGAGGATGACTACAACATCCAGGCGACCTCACCCTGTCTCCTCTGCCTCTAAGTAAAGAGAAGTCCCCAGGATGGGACCAGCACATTCCTGCCAACCACCACCACGTGTTCTCGGCCGCTGGGGATCTGCCCTTCCGTAGGCACCAGGAACACGATGACCAAGGTCATCCCGCTTCCAGTGCTTCACTCTCAGGCTTCTGAATTTAATTTTTTTTTTTTTTCGAAATACCAAGACCTACATTTTCACCTGATCTGGTTTTACTAACAAGGTTTTTTTGGGTAAACTCCTGGCTCAAGACAAGCTCATGAGAGAGGACAATCTTCCGAGTCCCAAGTGGCGTCAGAAACGTCTGTGCCTGACCCTCTCCTTGAGATGTGCATCTCTATGAATACAGATGGACAAGGAAGGAAAAAACATCCCTTCCCAGCCCTTCCACACCAAGACAATTAAAGCTGAATTAATAAAATCCCTGATGTTTTCAGAGAAGGAAACACAAGCATGACCTTGATCTGCTTCAGTGACCAAACCAGGTCTCACAGAAGGACACAGACCATCGTGCAGTGTCAAGACCGTGATCTACGGTGGGCAAAGGAGAGACCAGGAAAAACAGAGCAAGAAAGAAGCCACCCAGTAAAACCCATCTGGCTGGGAGCATCTCCCATTCAGAGCCAGGTACAGCCGCCTTCCCCAGCCCAGCCCCTGCTCTGCTGCAGCGAGAGGTGCTAATGAAAAATAAATGGTCAGCTGTGACTTAACGCAATGTTTAGACAAAAAGAAGAGAACAAAGGAGTCCTCCAGGCAAAAAATGGGGAAAATTGCAATCATTAATAATTTCTCCAACTCTTAACTACAAGATTTTCATCAGTTTGCTGAGGTGGTATCACACTAAGTTTCCAGTCACCAAATCCATAAACCCGCAACAGAAATACCTGTTTGGGGACAAAAATAAACAAAGAACTCCTCACCAATGTCAGGGCGCTCCGGTTTGAATGCACCCAGAACACAGAGACTTCGAGAGGCCCAGAAACATCCCTGAGCTTGCTGGTAGGTGGAGAACGCAGCCCAAAGCAGCGTTCTTACAGGGAAGAGTAGGAAGGACAATAAAACCTAGGCTCCCTTCAGGATTTTTAGTCTCCCATGTTCAAGCGTTGGTGTGAAAAACGAGGCTCTGCAGCACACGTTTAGGTCTGCAGTGACAAGTTCCCTGATTTTCATGAGTCCTGCCTGCTCTGCTGCCCAGGGAACACGGAAAAGCTTCAGGAGCTGTAAAATCATTCAGAAACATGATTACAGAGTCAGCGTGTTCTCTAGATGCACATGCTTGACAGTGATGCTTTTCTCCTCTTCTGATAAATCAGAGCACAACCTCGTTTCCCATCTATTAAACTATACAAATAAATATAAACCCAAAATGCACTCCTAATTCACATCCAGAAATGCTGGAAATCCGGACCCCACCCAGGATTTCAGCGTCTGGAGGGTCCCATCTTGCCCCTCAAAGCGTTCCCGAGCCTGGAGTTCGATGTGGGTGTGTGATGCTTTGTGCTGGTTTCTCCGGGGTGCAGCATTTTCCTGCCTCTTTCCAGCAGGAATATTTTCTACGCTGCCCATTGCAGTTTTTATGGAGTCACAAGGCGAATTTACAGCTGAGCAATTCCTCTCTCGCTCCACGCCGCCTCCCAGCTTTGATGTCTGTGGGCCTATAAGCATGAGAATTTATATCCACTTAACTCCCATCCACTCCAAATCCCCGTTAATGAAATCCCTGGGAACCAGCACCTCCCTGGGTGGATTTTCAGCTGCTGCATCGTTTCAGGCACCATGTGGCCACCGAGACCCTCCCCGGCACTTTGCCCGATGCTCGTCACAAGCTCAGGGAGAGCACTGCTGCTCCCAGGCTGGGTGGTCATCTGCCTTCTTGCCCCCTTCTCCAGCCCCATAAATCTCGAGGGCTTTTCATAAGGTGGCCCATTTCAGGGCATCCTGGAGACAGGGATGCTCGTGGTACCGCTCCCCCCTGGAAAGGCAGTGCCCAAGGGGAGGGATGCTTCGGGGTCCGTTAAGCCAGGAGAGGCTTGGGGAGCACAGGGGAGGGATGTCTGAGATGACAACACGCAGGGGCATCCAAAGGAACTGCCAAGAACAAATTGCTTCTCAAGCCTGAAACATGGCACCCCAGCACAGGAGGGGGGGATACCAGGGGAGGGGCTGGGTCCAAGAACACAGCTACACAAATTCAACATCAAACCAGAGCTGTTGCATAAAGACACACCAGGAAATCCCCTGTGCTTGGCTCAGAAATCCCGTGCTGATGTACGGATATTTCAGCAGCAGCATTGCCCTTGCAGGGACCCACCACAGTAACACACCTCAAGCCACGCCACCGTGTTATTTACACCTCCCAGGCCAGGGACCCCACCTTTCATCTCCAGCAGCAGGTCCATTTTGGAAGTTTTTTGCAGCAAACAGCTCCCCCCTACCCTGCGCATCGCTGCAGCAGGAGGGTGGTAAGGATGGAGAGAGGAACGATGGCACGTGGCTTGCTGGGACCCATCCTGCCAGCAGTGCTCCTGGAGGATAAAGTGGTCCTAGACACATTTTTTTCAAGAAATCTGGTGCTGTCTGTGTCCTGAGACTAAGAGCTCCAGCCCTTTGCACAGCTCTTGGAGTTTCCAGAGCCCAGCTGAGCCCAGAGCTGCCCAAACTGGACGCACCCCTGGGGAACCGCTGCCGAAAGTGCATTAAATGCAAGCGGGAGGGGGGCTGCAGGCATTAGGAAATGGCTGGGTTGGATTTCAGTGCCTTCAGCAGGATTTCTGCTAACCTGAGACACCTGAGAGCTCTGTTGGAGATGGGCTCTGATGGGTGCTTCTCTGTCTGTCTGGGGGGCTGAGCACCGTGCCCTGTATGCGAACAACAAGAGACCCCCCCCGCTCCTGTTAGCTGGCCATCACCCTCCTGCAGGAGAAGCCCATGTGCCCCCAGCACCCTCCCCATCGCGCGGGTCTTCACCAATCTGCTTTAAAAAAAAAAAAAAATTCCATCTCCATCCAATTCCTTTTTTTTTTTTTTTTTTTTCTTTCTCTCTTTTCCTCGCCTTCTTTCCAAGCGGAGAATTTTCAGCTCGCCTTAGGACTGGCCAGAGCGTAGCTGCAGAGTTTAATGACACGGCCGTTCGCAGCCTGGCATGCAGCGTTCAATTTGGAGCGGAGCGTCCTAGCTCTGTTGCACGCCGAGATCTGTTGTCCAGATGAATTAATTCCAGATTATATGTGGGTGTGGACTTCAGCTGGGCAAAATTTGGATACCCTGGTTTAGTCATTATTCTCTGATGAATCTCTTGGTGACAGTCTTTGCCCCTATTGTTCTGAGGTGAGCCCCATGGCAAGAAATGTGAAGGCAAGAAACAAAAGAATATAAAGAAAGGTTACGAAATCAAATTCAGTAAGGCAGGGTTATTGTCCCTCCATTCCGCCTCTTCTGTCCTCCATTTGAGATTGGATTTTGCAGGGGGAAAAAAAAAAAAACAAAACCAAAACCCAAACCCCAACCCACCCGTAGGACAGCCGGCTGGAGTTTGCCGGGCAGGTTGGGGGGCCAGCAGCCCGTCCCACCGCGGCCTGAATGACACCCCGGAGAAAGGGAGGAGGAAGGTTATCATCAATTCTTAACATTTTATTTCTTTACTGGGTTAAACAAGGAGCGGAGAAAACCTCTGCCCCAAAATACAACAGAACTGAAAGCATTACAGGTACAGAGACTATTGAACACAGAGAGTAGTAGGATAATATTTTTAATACAACTGAATTATAGCATGGTTTTGTGTTTTTGTTGGGTTTTTTTTTGTTTGTTTTTTGTCAAACCATTTTGGAAAATAAATGTAATAGGAACTAGTGCAAAAAAGTTCTAAACATGAAGCACAGTGTATAAAATGGCATAAGAAAACCGTCCCCTCGAGGACACAGTCACTTTCTTATGACAGAGGGGAGAAAGAGAAACAGAAGGGGGGTGGGAACAGAGAGGGGGGGTCTGGGAGGCAGAGGAAGAAAGCTGGAAAGAAAGAGAAACCGGGCAGGGGGAATAGAAAGAATATTTTGACTTCAGCAGTATGGTTGGGGTTTTTTTGTTGGTTTTTTTTTCTTTTTCTTTTTTTTTTCACCTCGCCACCACGTACTGTAAAAGGACCTTTTTATTCGTAGGTCTGAGCTCTGTAACCACTGACGTTTCACAAGCATTTGAGAAGGGTTCGGTCACAAGCAGCCTGGTCCCACCCCAGGCAAAGCCATCCCGGTCCCTGCCGAGTCCCCGCCGAGGTCCCCCCGCACCCGCCGGCATGCCGGGACCCCCCAGCCCGGCCCCGGCCTCGCTGCAGGAACAGCATCTCCCGCGCTCCCAACGGAGAAGGGAAAGGGGCGAGGATGCTTCCCTGGGGCTCTCAGCGATGCTGTCCCTGCCATCGGCTCCCGTCGCACCCGCCGTTTGCTTTCCCGGCTTTGCAGCATCCCCGCCGGAGCAGCGCACGGAATTCCTGTCGAATTTCCACCCCCGTCAGCGGGCGGGAGCATCTCCGGCTGAACGGATGGGAGGCGAGATGAAGCTGGAGTGGGGTTGGTTTGGAAAAGAAAACAGAGCTGGGTTAGCGGGATGGCCGGGGACACCCACCGAGAAGCAGGGGTGCCACCTCCCAGGGAGACAATTCCCGAGGGGAACGCACCCAACCGGCTCCCCAAGGTGGGTTCTCCTGGAGCTGGTGGGAGCGGCAGCTCCCCAGTTTGCTGTCACCACCGAGCCGCTCAGCCCACTGCCCCCCAGAAACTGGCTGGATGCTATTTTAAGTAGAGCTGGTTGGAATTCCTTACAAATTGCTATTCTCTCCGAATCCACTGCCACCAGTTCCAACTGTGCGAGCAGAAAAAGTGTGATTGATTTTTTTTTTTTCTTCATTTTGTTTTTTGAAAAGGAAAGGTTTTGTGGGAAAGGGCTGCTCTTGATGCATTTCTCAATTTGAAAAAAAATAAAAATTGGTCATAATTATCAATATGGCTTGTTTTGACAAGTTTCAAAATGAAAAAAAATAACTGTCTGGCTTGAAATGGCTTTTTGTTTTGCAACTCAAGCACGTAGAGTCCCCAAATAAATACGTTTAAAAATGGTAAAACCAACCCCAAATTTCGTAAGCCAAACCCAATTTTTCTTTTTTGGAGTTTCAGTTTACAACAAGCCAAGTCGTCGACTTCCTGGGCTGAAAAGGGACCATCATAAAATGCTAACGAGGCTGGAAACCACTCCCGACCCTGTTTCCAACAAAAGTACTCGACATGCAGGGTGCGAAGGGGAGCGGGAGGAAGGGGGTTCAGTAACCCAGCCCATCTCCTGCCCGGGAGCACCCGGTCCTTCAGCCGAGAGCTTTGAGAAAATCCCAACCACTATTAAAAAAAAAAAAAATAATTTTACCATCCTTATTTTGAAAAGGATTTATCCAGGGAGGAGGCGGCTGCATGTCCTGCCCGGGCAGGTGACACAGGTGGGACCCCCCTCCCCAGGACTGGCCCACAGGTGATGGAGTGAGCCCCGTTTTTGGGAGCCCCGTTTTTGGGGGGATGCTCTTCTCTGCTCAGCTGTGGGGAGCACAGTCCACGCCGGCTTCATCGTTTGGGATGGACCAGAGCCCGGGGCTGCAGGAAGGGTGCAAACCGCCGAGATTTGCAGCATTCTGGGGGGATGAGCAGAGCAGGGTGACCTGTCCCCTCCCCGCAGCCACGCACAGGATGGGAGCTGTCACCCAAAGAGCCGCAGGGACTGAGAACACCCCAAAATTGCTGCTGACCAGCTTCATTCCTGAACTCAGCTGAAATGACGCTCGGACCTGTGCAGCCCCCCAGAGCTGCCGTGATGAGCCAGGGGCTGGGATCAGGCTCCTTCGGGGGGGACAAGGGCTGATCATGGGGATTTGGGACGCGGGTACCTCTGTCACCCCCCGGGATGCCTCCGAACTGACTGATGGGCTAAAGCAGCTGGCAATTAAAGTCCTGCCGAAATGCCCTTCCTAACCTCTGAAGGATAATTTAGGAGAGATTTATATCCACAGGGCTGCTGAAAAAGTCTATAAACAAAATTGTCTGGCACACCGCGGAGATTGTCACGGAATCCAAGTACAGTTCTGTCCTGATTTTGTCTCTCCCCATTTCCACAGGTGTCCCCATCTGGGGTGGCAGCCAGGTACCACATCCTAACGGATCCCAAGCCGCTGCGTGACTTTGTGAGGACAGAGCCTTCAGTCCCCAGGCTGTGTCCCCTCCCCGTGGGACAGGGGGACCCTGTCCCCCCTCCTGCAAATCTCCCACCTTCCCTGCCAGGAGGGACCTCCAGCCCTCAGCAAGGGGAATCTCCACTGCACCGCCGAGGAGGATCCTGCCCCAGGAGCCGCAGCTATCAGGGATTTTCTTTTTTTTTCTTTTTTTAAAGGCGGGCAGAGGAGCCGTCTCCCAGCATCGCCTGCAGTCCTGAGTGGCAGTGAATGAACTGCCCTGACATCTCCTATTGAAGCAAAGCAAAATGTGTTGAACAAAAACCATTTCAAGATGTTTTCCGAGTGTTGCCAAGTTACTCAACATGTTCTGCTTTAGTTGTCAGATGCTTTCAAAGCGATTTCCCTAACTCAGAGCACGAATGGTGAGGGCTCTCCCTGGGAATCTTTTGCCTGGGGCTACCATGGATCTCTATTTTCATAAGAAAAAGGCTCAACTAATGATTAATCTGCACCAGAGGAAGCAGGGCCTTTCTTTGGGATTTTTCTTCAGTTATTTTTAATTAATTTGTACAACTGGCAGTTACATTAAAGTGCAAAACCCAGGACTAACGCTCCAGCCGGGCAGGACTCGGCTACCTTTCCTCCTGCAGCCAGACCCCATGGGGACAGCATCATCCCCTGGGGACAGCATCACCCCTTGGGGACAGCATCACCCCTTGGCTCCCCGAAAGAAAAGCCTCTTGCCGGGGAGGGCAGGGAGGAATCGCGGCTTTACGATGGGGTTTTACATATTAATCCCAACGAGTGGCGCATCCTTTGGAGGGATGAAATAAGATCACGGAATGAAAAGAAGAAAGCACCTTGGTTTTAAATTCCCAGTAGGATAAATCCATTTAGACCTGGTGTTTTCCAAGGTCATGGCCCTGCAAAGGGCTCCTGGTCTGTTGGGCACCGGGGGGGGCTCAGGTTGGAGTGTCACCACACACATGTGGCAAAGAAACCCTTTTTCTCCTTCCCAGGCACGTTCACTCCATGTTTTAATAAAAATAAAGTCAGTGGCATTAACTGAGACAATGTTAACGTCTCCTTTCTGGACTTTTCTCTCGTACAGCAAAGAGAAAGCGAATCCGGGCGGAGGATTAGGAAGGTTGTAATGTCAGACCGAGGAGAACATTTTTATCCGACGGCCTTATAATGATGGACTGCGACATACACCGCTTCCAGCTGCTCCGTCCTGTTCTGTGAACAGCCGGGTCTGGATTCGTTTAACGAGATTGGCAAAGTGTTGAATACAGCATATGGTGCCCTAAAACCACAGAACTTATTGACAGCAGCCCAGACTCGCTAAATAAAAGAACTCCTTCCAAAAGCCTCGCTCTGTGAAGACTCAGCACTTTCCTTCCCCTCGCACTAGGTACGATCCCAGCCCCGCGCGCTCCCCCTGCCCGCCGAGCCGGCACGTTATCCTGGCGTGAACACCTCCCGGGCTCGGAAAACCCGCTGATCTCCTCCGGCTGCAGCCCGACACGCTGCAGAGCCCCTTGCTCCTGACCAAAGACCCCGTTTCTAAAAAGCTTCAGCTTTCAGAGCATCCGTTGGGATGCAGCGTGGGCTTCCCACCTCCTGAGAGCTCATCAGCTGCCGTTACAGAAGGTGGAGACATTTGTCCCAGCCCCCAGGTTATTCCAGCAAAGCCCTGCCAGCCTCCCCTCGTCCCTGGAGATCACTCGGGCTGTTCGCCCTCCCTCCCGCAGCCCTGCGGAGATCACCCATCGCAAAACCTCCGCAACCAGTGCCACCAGTTCCCACCCATCGCAAAACCTCTGCAACCAGTGCCACCAGCAGCCGCTCGAGCCCGGACCGACACCGGCGCCCAGGTCCACGGCTCTGCCCGTGGGGCAGGAGAGCCTCGGGGGGGGGCAGGAGGGCACGCAGCCCCCCAGAACGGGGGGATTTGCACCGGATTCATGCACCCATGCGGTGCAGAGGAGCTCGGGCGCTGCTCAGTGTCACAGCAGCAGACAATGAATAGTGCCGGTGACTCAGGGCCACTCGCTGACGCACCACACTGGGCTATTCTTCTCTCTCCGAGATGAGTTGTTGGAAGATTGGATGCAGCCTATCTCCGAGAGAGGCGCCTGGAATTAGCTTAACTCTTGGCAGTACATGAAAAATCTAATTCCCTTCAGAAGGAACTGGCTGCGGCTGTCTGGAGGCAGGCGCAGGACCCGGCTCCCTCCCTCGCTCTGGCTGTACGATGCTCTCGCTGCTCATCAAAGCGGCTCCACAACAAATTTCAGAGCAAACGGAGGAGTCGGGTCCCCGTTCGCCCAACCGTCGCACATCTGAGTTCTCAGATCGGTGTGAACTAGACTGAAAATATATGGATGCGGTGAGGAATAATCGAACGAGAATCGCCCTACCTTTCCTGGGGAGTAGCAATGAAATCTGCCTGGGAAACACTCTCTGCATCTTCCACGATCGCCACCTCTCCCAGCCCCGCATCCAAGGGGCCGCGGGATCACAGGCTGCGGGACTTTGGTAACTGGTAATGTATAAACATCACCCCAAAGCTCTGAGATTCGAGTCAAAGCAGAAATCAAACGTTCAGCTGCTTCTCAGAGACTCTTTGGTCTGGAAATGGGCTGGAAACGTCAGGAAACCCATCCTTCCCACAAGACGCCGGTACTTCCTTCTTCCAGCCGGGTAGGAAGTAGCTTTGCTCATGGGGCTCTGCTCGGTTTCGCTTCACCTCAGACCAGAAACCACTAAACTCCTACAGTCCTCAACTCTGGGACTTCTTGGATGCTGGCAGGGATCTGGGATGGGTTTGAGGTGCAGCAGGACATCCCTCCGGCTCCATCCCTGCCTCCCCAGGGCTGCAGCCACCCACCCCGGGCTCTGCTGCAGCCTCCTTGGGAAGTCCAGAAACAGAGGGACCAGCACAGGTCCTCTGTGGGCAATCAGCAGGTTCATATCCTTATCGTGACATTCTGCAGCTGCCTTGTGCTAAAACGCACCCTTCTTCTTCTTCCCCTCACCTGCACCCCGAAGGAACTGTCTGGTCTCTGGGAGTCTGTTTGGGGGTGAATCCCTGCATCTGCTGAGCTCAGGTTAAAAAAAACACAAACAGGATCTAAACGAGGCTGCACCAGCCAGCACCTTGCCCGTCCGGGTCCAGCTGGCCCAGCTGGGGTCCTTGAAATTTCCTGATCTCGGGGGGGAGCACATCAACAGATAGAAAATATTCCCAAAAACTCTCTTCCCCAGCTGGGCTTTGTTAGCGCCTCTGCTTTGTGCGGGAGATTCTCCCGACAAGCCAGAATTCTCCAGCCCTTGTGCCCAGTCCTCCTGCCATCCCGCTGATGATTTGCAGCCGAGCAGCGTGGAAGGATGCCTTCCGACGCCCTGCAGCCACCCGTTCCCACGCGCCGTCCCTCTCCCTCGCTCAGCCTCAGCACTGCTGGACTCACATCTCCCCAACTCCTCTCGGACACCAGTTGCTCCGGTCGGGAAAGAAAGCAAAAAAGGTGAAACCAAATCATCATGCACAGTGTGGGATGCCGGGGACATCCCTCCTGCTCTACACCTCCTCCCTCCCTCTCCACCTCCTTGCACAGAGGAGCAGGAGAAGCGAGGCAGCTTGGGGATGTAACAAGACGAACCCCGAGTAGTACCACAGTGTAGCATAACCCTGTCCCCCTCCTGTCCCCCAAATCCCACCTGCGAGGGCAGTGCCCCGCTGAGGATGCTGCACCCCACGAGGATGGCATTGCATTGAGTTGGTGGCTTCTTCCCCTGGGACAGGAGGGGGGGGACAAGGCTGTGCCAAGAGGTGCTGCCCCCCTGGCCGCCTGCCCTTTGGGATTTACAAACTGGGGACAAAAAAAAAAACCAACAAAAAATGGGGGCAAGGCTGGCTGGCAAACCCTTGGCACATCGCTGGCGGGGAGGATGCGGGCGCCCAAGGCACTCGCGGCTGGGAGATGTGTGGCAGACCCACGGGGACACCGAAGGGATGCCCTCCCCTCCGCTCCCCCTATCCCCGTGCCGTACCTTCCTGCGCCGGCGCCTCGGCGAGGCCGGGCACGCCGCGCTGCCTGGCTGCTACTGACCGAACCCTTCTCAACGCCGAGTCCCGCAGCCCTGTGCGCATTAGAGACTCTTCCTCACGGGGATGCCCCGCGGCGAGCAGCTCTTTTTGGGGGGTATGTGCGGGGGTGTGTGTGTGTGCGTCACCCCCCAATCCCGTGCCTCCCATTGGAGGAATAGCATGTGCCCCCCCTTAGTGGAAAAAAGATCTGGCGTTCTTCTTGGAGGTCGGCTTTTCCCCTCTGCGTCACTCGTCCCGTGCCACGCTCTCCTCCACGGCGGGCAGGACCTCCAGGCTGAGCCCTCCGCCGGCCGCCCCGCCGCCGCCGTGCACGCCGGAGAAGGACACCATGGTGTGGAGAAGCATCAGGACCAGCACGCACAGTCTGATCCTGCTGCTGCTGAGGCGAGACCCCGCGGAGACCGGCAGCAAAGACGGGGAGCGGGGCTGGTGGTACTGGTGGTACTGGTGGTGGTGGTGGTGGTGGTAGAGGTGGTAGTGGTTCTGCCGCTGGTGATGGAGGTGGGGGTCGTGGCGGTGGAAATGGAGTGACTCGGAGGCTGGGGATGTGGGGGACGTGTCGTCGTTGCTGTCGGAGGGGTGGTCGCAGGAGTCCCATTGCACCTCGCAGCACTTGGCCTCCTCGGCGGGCAGCTGGCTCTCCAGCAGCCCTGGGGGAGGAAGAGGAGGAAGAGGAGGGGGTCAGAGACTGTGGACGGGGCTGCAGAGGGACCCAGCCCCAGTGTCTGCCAGCCACAGGCAGAGCCTGAGGACCGGGAAACCCCGAGACCCCCCAGGACCAGCACCCAGCGTGTAGGCAGAGACCACAGCCCGCGACACGTCCAGGACACCCCAAATGCTGCTGGCAGTGGTTAAATATCCCAGCCCTGCTTTAATCCCCTCACCTTCAGCCCCCTCCATGCTTCCAGCTAGTGGCAGGGCTTGTGTCCCCTGCGCTGAGCTGGGGGCTGTCGCCGTGTCCCCATTAGCCACCAATGCCTCTCCCCCCATAGCCACGTTTTGGCCGTCAGGCAGCACCTCCCGTGCTTCCACGCTGTACCTCCTCCCCCTCCAACCCCAAAAACCCTTCAAAATCTGGCACACAGCTTGCAAAGCGCTTTGGGGCTCATCGGCACCCACCCCTGCCCCGTGCCCCCACGCCCCAGGGGGTGCAGGACCCCGTCCCCGCTGCCCGGACCTCCTTACCCGTACAGATGAAGCCAGGCAAACCTCCATAGATCAGCTCGTCATTGTCCGGTAACACAAACGGGCACCTGGTCTGCACCTCCAGGCAGTATTGCTTGCACGGGACTCGGTGTCGGCACTGCTGCTGGGTCACGTTGAAATACTCGGAGCACAGCCAAGCCTTGTAGACAGCCTAGGGGAAGCCACCAAGAGGGACATGTCACCTCCCCACGTGCCAGGGGAGCCGAAGTGTTGCAGAGACGTGGGGTGAAGGGCGAGGAACGTGTGTCGGGACATCGGGGTTGCTTACAGAACTCAGCAACTAAAATAAAGCCCTAAAGTGCTGGGACTGAGGAACCCATCTAATAAACTAAATCCATCAAAAAAATAAAGCTAATTAACCACATGGACTAATGTCCCCTTGCAGACAGGCATGGCATCCATCACGTGAAAAATTCCAGTGGCACTTATTGCCCATCCCAGAGCATCCTCCTCCTCCCCGAGCCACCCACCCCTCCCTGGGGCAGGCTGGGCATTTCCACCTCCTCCGC
Organism: Syrrhaptes paradoxus; assembly: GCA_013400615.1. Lineage (NCBI taxonomy): Eukaryota > Metazoa > Chordata > Aves > Pterocliformes > Pteroclidae > Syrrhaptes > Syrrhaptes paradoxus. The sequence continues at coordinate 29,054 of VZTO01020705.1, forward strand.
TTTGGTCCCCATCGGCTCTGAACGCGGGACAGTAAAACAGACCGTGGAAATTTTACTGGAAATTCCCCAAAGTCTCTACCTGCTGGAAAAGCTGCTGGCTGGGAGCAGGCGGGCACCGCTGGGATGCCGCACACACAGCCTCGTCCCTCTCTGCCACCAAACACCACCTTCATCACCCTCCCCACCCGCCTGCCTGGTTCTGGGGGACATTCCCAGTTCAGAGAAATCTGGCATTTTTCACCGTGCCTCTTCTTTTGACTCTTGGGGGAATACACTCATTTTACCGGCACATTTTGAGACTCCTACATGAGGACAGATGCCCCCGTGCACCCTGCTCGCCTTTCCACTGCTTAGAGCTGCGCTTGGCGACATTTCCAGAAGCAAAAGCAAACCTGGGGGCTCACCTGTGCCTGCAAGGCTGTGCCGCAGCCCCCGCCCCTCCAGCCTGGCCGCTGCCCGGTCCTGCCACTGCTGAGTTTTTATCTGCAGCGGACCGAGCTGACCTTCCCCAGCTGAAAGCAGCTCTTTGAAGACAAAGAAGAGGCGGTGGCTCCCATCCACCCTCCGTGTGTCCGTGCCCATCGCATGCGGCCAGGCACAGCCCAGCTGGCTTGGGTTAAAGCTGTTATCTGCGCCCCCCCCCTTATCTCCGAGATCGGGCAGGGATGGGAATTGTTTGGCTGTAAAAGGGAGGATGAGTTTCTCACGGGGAGCTGGCATTCCTCAGGCTGCGAGAAACCCGTGACACCCTCTGCGGGGCTCCCAGCTCATCCCGGAATATATCTCGGCGCTAGCGACCGGGCTAAGGTCATGTCAATGACCACATCCAACTTCCTTTGAAACCAACTCCAAAGGACTCCCCGTGATTCAAAGGGAATGAGTCTCCCTCCTCGGCGTGCTTAGAGAAAACCCCGCGCTCCTCCTTCCAGCTGCATTTTTATTTTCTGGAGGCTTTAGAAACATCGCCTCTTTGTTTCCCCATGTTGCCCATAGATCCTTATCATCGTTTGTTTGGACCATGGCAGTGTCTCAGGATTAAAGCCAGTTGGGAAATTCTTGGCAACTTATTTTAGCTTTTTTATTTTTCCTGGAAAATGCCAAATCACGAAAACCAGAATTTTCATGAAAGCGTGCTAGTTTTGGTGAAACCTTCATCACAAAAAAAGGTTTAATCAGGACCAGGATGCGATGCGTGGAGCAAGGCTTTCGGAGCAGACAATCGTCCTGTGGTCAGGGCTCTCGGCTGGGACGTGGGGAACTCGGCTGCAGTCCTGCCTTTGCTCCCTGGCCCCTTGGATGTTAATTATTTAGACAAAGTGGAACGGCTCCAGAGAAGGGACTGACTCTGCAACCAGGCTGCGAGGACACAACCGGGAGGAGAGCTTCGAGGGCTGGATCTGCATCTGCCTGAGCTGATTACCCTGGGGCGAGGAGGAGGAGGAAGAGGAGGAGGAAGAAAGACAGGCAGCGCTGGCACAGCCCATGCTCCAAAGATGCCACCACATCCCTACCGGTGTCCTCCCCACCAGCCTCCGCTCCCCAGGGACAGTGCCGGGAGCACGGGGACGGTGGGGAGGACACGGAGGGACCCCCTGGTGGGGTGGCTCCTGACACTCCACAGGCACCAGGAGGTTTTCTCCTTGGGAAAAGCATCTATCACTGCTCCCCAGGGGACCTCAGCAGGATGAAAAGGAGGTGGCTGGGCACCTCAGTGGACATAGATACCTTACAATAGACAGGATGGAAAACCAGAATGGGCTTCAAACCATCCACCGACTGCCCAGGACTCAGCCAGATGGGACACATCCTTACTTTGTTCCAAGGGCTCAGCAAGTCCCTGCCTCAACCCAAGAAGTGGGGATGCCTCCAGGAGGGACATACGAAGGATGGGACCGGGACATGCAGCCCCAGGAGAGTGGGTTGGGTGGCGTGAATTCTCCCACAAGTCTCTGAGTTTTCAGGATGAAAAGCTGGGTGGATGAACTATCCCACAAACAGGCTGCAAGTTTAAACAGGAATTAAGATGCGTACCAGAAAAAGAGAACTTGCCACTCGCTTTTGGTGATTCATCATTTGGGCTCTTTCTGTGCAACAAGTCTGCCAGTCACAGAGCACCACCAGCATCCTCCCACTCCCGTCTCTCTCTCGCACCCGCTCTCTGGTGCTCCACGGTTATGAATAATAAATACCACACAGATGAAGTGCACACAAGCAGCTCGCAGTGTTCTATTTGCTCCCAAAAATTCTGCTGCAAAAGCTAAGTGAGGGCACACGCAACGGCAGAGCCCAGCATCCATCCACAAACGAGTCAGCAACGGGCAAGGGATGAAATCTGCACCGTGACCCCCTTCCCCTGGGACAAACTCTTCATTGGCACCGAGGGGACACAGAATTCCTGCACATGGACCCTGGCAAGTGATGTCTGCAGGGTGAGCTCCCCAAGAATGAGGTCCCCCGTCCTCCTGCCCGGCAGCCCCCAGG
>VZTO01020705.1:32662-48929 GCA_013400615.1 Syrrhaptes paradoxus
CTCCTGACACTCCACAGGCACCAGGAGGTTTTCTCCTTGGGAAAAGCATCTATCACTGCTCCCCAGGGGACCTCAGCAGGATGAAAAGGAGGTGGCTGGGCACCTCAGTGGACATAGATACCTTACAATAGACAGGATGGAAAACCAGAATGGGCTTCAAACCATCCACCGACTGCCCAGGACTCAGCCAGATGGGACACATCCTTACTTTGTTCCAAGGGCTCAGCAAGTCCCTGCCTCAACCCAAGAAGTGGGGATGCCTCCAGGAGGGACATACGAAGGATGGGACCGGGACATGCAGCCCCAGGAGAGTGGGTTGGGTGGCGTGAATTCTCCCACAAGTCTCTGAGTTTTCAGGATGAAAAGCTGGGTGGATGAACTATCCCACAAACAGGCTGCAAGTTTAAACAGGAATTAAGATGCGTACCAGAAAAAGAGAACTTGCCACTCGCTTTTGGTGATTCATCATTTGGGCTCTTTCTGTGCAACAAGTCTGCCAGTCACAGAGCACCACCAGCATCCTCCCACTCCCGTCTCTCTCTCGCACCCGCTCTCTGGTGCTCCACGGTTATGAATAATAAATACCACACAGATGAAGTGCACACAAGCAGCTCGCAGTGTTCTATTTGCTCCCAAAAATTCTGCTGCAAAAGCTAAGTGAGGGCACACGCAACGGCAGAGCCCAGCATCCATCCACAAACGAGTCAGCAACGGGCAAGGGATGAAATCTGCACCGTGACCCCCTTCCCCTGGGACAAACTCTTCATTGGCACCGAGGGGACACAGAATTCCTGCACATGGACCCTGGCAAGTGATGTCTGCAGGGTGAGCTCCCCAAGGATAAGTTCCCCAGTCCTCCTGCCCGGCAGCCCCCAGGGACCTCCCCCAGCCCAGCGCAGCCCCCACAGACCCCGCACACCGAGCCCATCCCTCCGCTCACCCCGTTTGCCAGGTCCTTCCCTATCTTCGTGTTAGACACCTCCCTCGGAGGGACTCTCCGGCGTTTCCCGAGGAGGTTGTTTCACCGCTGAAAGCACTCATCTCGCCGCCTACAAGTTTTCCTTCCTACTTGACCTACATTTTTCCATCCAAAAGTTCATTCCCTTCAATCATTCCATAAGCCATCCCTCTCCCTCCTCTCTGTTTACACATTTCTAATATTTGCAGATGTCTCACGCTCCCCGTTTAGTCATAACTTCGGCAAGCTCGACTGATGTACTCTCGCATCTCCTGCGCGTCTCCCTCCCAGCCCTTCCATCATCTCTGACTCTCCCTGGCACCGTGTCCCAGACCCTGGTCACGTTTGTGGCTCCCACCCAGGGACATGCGCTGAGGAGGGATGCTACACCGGGTCCCTGGGCAGAGGACCTTGGCTGTCACCTCCACTGTCCCCACTCCAGCCTTGGCCAGCGGCACAGGGGACTCCTGAGCGCTCCATGGGGAGGAGCTCAGGCTCATCGCGCTCTCCTGCGGAAACACGGCTTGCACCAGCAGGCTCTGCATGGATCTGCACATTTTCCCCTAAAATGTGTCTGTTGACACCTATTGGGGAGGCTGGGCAGAGGGTTGGGGTCTCAGGCAAGGACATTCCCCGTGAATTTAATGAAAAGAGAGCTGGCAATAGCACAGAGGGCAGAGGAGATGCTCTCACCCAGGATCTGTGACCAGGCACCAGGACTTCCCGGGTGCCTTCCCTCCTCCCTTCCCTCTCCAGGAACCCCGGAGCCGTGCAGCTGCCCTGCTCCCCGCCGTGCCAGGGGTTCTCCGGGGGTTGCAACGAAGATCTGTTGGTGCAACCAGGGCTGGCAGCCACCCTGCTCTGCCGGGATCAGGATGATCCCTGGGAGATCCCTCGGACCCATCACGCATCTGCAAAGATCAGTGGCACATGCAAGGAGCAAACTCCCCGGGCTGTGCAAGCACCAGCCTTACGGCTTTGGTTTTTCAACAGCTTTCGATACTGCTGAGCTTACCCCACACAACCTGTTATAAAGGATGTGGGAGATTTAGGACAGGAAGAAATTTATTCTCTGCTTAAATCACCGGGGAAAGCTTGCTGCTTTCCATCCTTGCCCTTTGTGGGTTCTTCCGGAAGGGAGTTTGGTTGCAATCAGCATTTCTTCCATTCTGTTTTTGCTCTTGGCTGATCTCCAGCCTGGCCAAGTAAATATAAGTGACCTGAACTCCAAAAAGCTCCATTTCTGTGCCCTCTTCCTACATTTTTAGCTCTGATGATTGGCTAGATGACTCCAGGAAAGCACAAGGAGTTTTGCTGCCTAGGAAATGAGCCAACTTCAGACACACCATTTATAGGTGAGGAAGAGGACAGGCTAGCTATCTATCTGCTTCCGAATTTCGCAGGTGTGCCGCAATACCCCATCCGAAACGACATGAAAAATGACCAAAAGGAACCGGATTTCCAAGAGCTATCTCATTAAGCTACCTGTCTGCTCACACTCCCACCGACACCTGAAAGCAGCGGTCAGAGGGACGGCCGTTTCGCAGGCACTTCTGTGCCAAATTGAGCTCCTCGCTGCCTGCGCTTCTGCTGCTGCCCGCACTTCTCCCGCTGCCTCCGGGCAGTACCAGCAGAGCATCTCCCACCAAACAGCTTTTCCTGAGTCTTTCTGCGTTCTTAATATTTCTGCACAAAACAGCATACTCATTTTTTAAAGTAATTTGATCATTTCTAACACCCACCTGGAGGATAACATGGGCAGCAGGGGAAGCAGGAAACCTCCCCTATAAAATAACCTCGTTCTGCACAGAAAAGGCGAGACCTGGTGCTCACCCTCTGCCAGCCTCAGGCCTGAGCAAGGTGGGAGTTCACCAATGAAACTGTCCGGGAACATCCTTCAGCACGGCACTACCAGCCAATGTCCCCGCCGAGGGGACACCCGGGGACAGCAGAGCCCCTGCCCAGCAGCAAGAGGCGGTTACACCAGGTGCAGGCAAATTGGGTGCTTGGAGAAGCCAAGCGGGAGCGTACAGCTTGGCACAGCTGCCGGGGGCCGTATTTAATTGCAATAATCTTGGGCTCTGCTGACTAATCCGAGGAAGCGCTGGGGTCAGCTCTGAAGGAGACCCCGGAGCGTGCTCGGGCGTGCTGCCGGGGGTTCACGCTGGAGGATGCTGGGCTCTGCTGTCACGACACGAGTGCTCAATGTGGTCACGGCTGCGTGGGGCTGGGGTGATGCACGAGCATCCTCTGAGCCCCCGCAGCCCCAGACCAGACCCCATCAGCACCGTGGAACCTGCCCCAAACCCTCCTCCCCAACCTGCCCCCTTCACCTGCGCTTGCCAGGACCTCGCTCATGTCTTGTCCATCGGGACAGCAAGAGGAGAAATCCCTGCCTGCCCCTGCCAGCCCCCCACCCCAGCCGAAAGCTGCCCCCTCCCCTCCCGGCGCGCTTCCTGGAACTCACATTTCCATCGTGGCCCGAGAGGAGCATCTGGAGTGGCTGTGCCTCATTAATCTTGGGCGCAGGGAAATGAGTACTGCTAATGAGGCGCTCGGGCAGCTCTCCAAGCTCTGGCACATCAGGACGCAGCGCGGGAAGCGGGACACGCAGGGGGGGACAGAAGAACCCCCTCGGATGGCAGAGGATTAAGGGAATGGCAACATCCACGGCTGGCCAGGAGGAGTCACAACCACAAGCTGCAACATCCAATTACCATTGTATTCAATTCCTGCCGCCTGCAATTCTGACATTAACAATGTCGAGCTTTTTAAACCGCTTTTTTTTTTTTTTTTTTTTAAATTAGCCTGGCTATAGGCTGTTCTAACATGATATCTGGAACAGCCGGTTTTTTGGTAACTTCTTTACTAGTCCTGGAGCTGTGTTATCCCCACCTTGCCACATTCACATGCTCTGGTTTGGGGATGGGGGAGGGAAACACACCCAACCCCAAAACTCAACAACTGTGTGCGATTATTTCTTTTATATTGTTTTTACTTTTTTTGTTTTTTATATAATGTTGACTTGTGCTTGGTGATGACAGCGCTGGAGCCGCGGATCCTCCGTTTTACAACCGTAGGGCATGGAGGGGAGGCAGCGTCTGCGGCTCTGGGCATCCCGACGGAGGCTGCCAGCAGGAACGGCGTGGGACATGGGACATGGGACGGGGACAGGCGCTCGGTGGGAACGGAGCCTGCCGCACGCAGGCCGCAGGGAACAACACCGGTATGAACCCCAGCTGCTTGCCAAAGCTGGTGTTCCCCAAACATCGCTGGAAACACCGTGTTGTTGGACTGGCATCCCTCCTGCTGCCCAGGGGGCCAGCAGGCATGTGCTCATGCCGGGCTCTCCACCCACCCCTCTCCAGGGTTTGTTTCCCACCAGTTTTCCCCCAGCCATCCTGTGCACGATACCAGTTTGCATCCTGGCTCGTCACCCCAGTACTCCAGGACAGAACAGGGCAGGGGAGGCTGTGCCAGGTCCAGCACCAATCAGGCTGGTCCTTGGGGAGGGTCCTGGCAGGAGAACTCCCCCCGTGGTCCCCAGAACTTGTGACCTCATTGATGAAGTCACTCCCAAATTACCTGGAAGCAACATAAGTCAGAGCTGCTCTCTCACAGCACCTTAGTGACTTCATGAAGCAGCTCATAAATTTTAGCATTTTCCTTTTAATTCCCAGTTCTTGGGTTGAAGAGACTATCTGAATGCCCCTTCTTTTATGGGGGGGTGGAGGGGAAACCACCCAAAATAACCCCCCTCCAAGCTACTCAAAACAAGCCTGAGAATCACACAACTCCTGAACATCTCCCAAAACAAGGAGAAAACACCTTGAAAGTGTGACCTCCATGTGCCTTACACCCCCTGAGCCCAGGTAACGATCCTGTGCACTAATGTTCACGGTACCGGGCAGCTCGACATGCCTTGGGAACACCAGGAGCGAGCCAGGGGCAGGAGAACAACCCTGCCTCTGCAAACACACCTTCAGCACCCATGGGTGCACGGGGCTGGGGCAACCCTGGCACCGGCCAGCCAGCTCCCGGCCCGGGGATGCCATCAGGGGCCAGGCACCACATTTCCAGGCTCATTTCTTTGCTCATCTGCTCATTGCAACCGAGGGCTGCTGAGGCCAGGGAAAAGCCTGGTCTCATCCCAGCAGATGCAATCCTTGCTTTGGAACAAACCCAGGAGGAACGGCTGGTAATTGTGGTTTGTACCGAAATGGGCAGCATCCCCTGGCACAGCGGTGCTCACGCCCTTGCTTTGGACACTGGACCCAGGACTGGGCTTAGGGGACGTGGGACACTGGACAAGGGACTGCGCTTAGGAGACGTGGCACTTGGCTGGGTGGCTGCACGTATCAATTACACAGCAAGCAAGAAAATAAATAATGCCACTAACTAATGGCACAGCTGGACGGACGGAAAGGCAGTAACCACTGCCAAGCCCCTTGCCTTCCACAGCTGGTACCCCTGTGCCTGCATGTTGCAGGTCCCCCTGTTTCCCTGTACCCCCATGCACCCTCCAACAGAACATCCCGTGCATCCCATGGGGTGCAGGGGCAGAGATGCAGGACCCTGCGCTGCCCGCTCCTGGATCCCCTTCTGTCCCACCTTTTGCCCAGAGCAGGTTTCCCACGATGGCCCCACTGCCATTGGGACCTGGACGGGGTTTTCCCCTGTGGTTGCAGCCACCCAGCTCTGCACGGCCACTCCTGCAGACCCCAGCCCACCACAGCCAGCTTTTGATACCCTATTGCTGCTCGAAAACATTACAGTTCCCAAGAAATAACATTTTCATTTAACTATCCACCACCACCTTGGGGTAGACACGTCCTTCCTCCAAGGGAGGATGACAATGGGGTGGAAGCACTCTGCCCGCAGACCCCAGCTCTCGCTCCAGCATATGTGACGCCGGCAGGATGCTCGTGTCCGGTCCCCTCCCAGCACCCTGGGTCCGTCCCCTCTATTTGCTCCGTGTTTTGTCCTGGCAGCGACTCCCCGCGCTGTGGACAGTGTCTAGGACAAGGCGGCCCCAGTCTTGGTGGGCTGCCTGCAGGCGCTGCTGTAAAACAAATGTATTGAATCCAAACAAACTGCACATGGAGCCGGCTCCTTCTGGAAGCGTCTCGGAAGGACGGAAGGAAGGACTGGGCCCCATTGTGCTAGGGGCTGCACGACCCCAGCAGCAGACAGTCCCCGTCCTGAGAAATGTCTGATGCACAAAACCCGAGAGCACAGGGAGGGCAGGAAGGACCCGCACCACCCCGCTGAGCCAGGGGGGCAACGCTCAGCCCAGACCACGGCTTTGTGCTCTGCTGTCCAGAAGGGTTTTGGCCGGGGTTTAGAGAGGAGAAGAGCAGCTTGGCAGGCAGGCGAGGCCAGGATGGGAGCGTGAAGGTATGCGTGGGAAGGGGACAGGGACAAACCGCTGGTGGCCAGGGAGCGAGCAGCTTCTTGGCATCTGGAGGGCTTTGTCCTTCTCCATCCCCCCTGTGACACCATGTGGCTGGGGACCAAGGAGGATGGTGTCCCAGGGCTCCCTGGAGCTCCAACCCTGCCAACTCGCAAGGGCTCCAGCACATCAGTACGGGCATCGCGGCCCCAGCCAAGGGGTGGGAAACACCAGACCAGAGCAGTATCACCCAGCCCAGACGTGCCAAACCAGCCCGGACGCTCCTCGGCCACCCTGGCATGGGTGCACCCACCCCTGTCCCGCTCTTGGTGGTTGGCCACAGAGGAGGGGGGACAGCCTGGTCACCCAGCCAATGCTCCCTGGGGATGGGCCAAGTCCTCCCTCCCAAAACAGCCCTGGTTAGTGCGCAGGGATGCATCCCGACAGGTCCCCGGAGCCCCCAGCCCTTCCCTTCTCCTGCCCCAGGGCAGCGATGCCACTGGGATGCTCCAGCATCAAGTTCACCTACATCTGGGCACCTCCCATGCTCTGTGCTGGTGGCCAGGCTGCACCCCTGCACCGGGACCATCCCCGAGAAGCTCCTGACACGAGGCTTTTGCACAGGAAGGCCAGCGGGAAGCTGGAATCACGTCTCCTGAACAGCCCCCCCGGCACACGGTCCTGCATGGCTGCTCGCAGAGGGGGCTGAACTAAATGCCAACACCAAGAGGTGGTGAGAGCAGCAAGAAGAGCAGCAGAAGGCAAGAAAAAGCCAAGCAGAGGTTGGGAGAGCAGCATTTCACTCCAGTGCGGCACTTTTTAAGCAGCAATAACTGAACAAAAACCAGCTACAAAACCAAGGAGACAACATGGATGGGCTGGGGGAAGCATCCCGTCCCGAGCACTGCTCGAAGAGGGAATCCACAGAACTGTTAACCAGCATCCTAAAAATCAGTCCTGGGGGTTTCGGAGCCTCTGGGAAGGTGGGAGGGCTCAGCGAGGCAGGTTGGGGGGCTGCTCACCAGCAGTGATTTCTTTGCAGAAGCTGCACTGGCCGACACAGCTCCAGACAGATGCATGCTCATCTCTCACCAGCTAGCTGATGGGTTAGTTAGCAGCCTAGTCTATCAGCCCAATTAGTTAAAAAGAAATTAAAAGACCCGTATGAAGCTGAAGATGACCATGATCGAGTTGGGACAGAGGGAAAGTCAGGTCCCTGCAAGCTGTTAGGATCACTTGAGGAATTCACTGCCATTAGATGCTGCTGCAGCCAGCAGCTTAGCAGGATTCAAAAGTAGATTAAACATTTATGCAGATAATGAGAACATCCTGTTACATTAGATGGGATATAAAAAAATAAAGGCTAGACACTTCAGTGCCACGAGCCATAAATTACCTGCCAGCTGATGGGGCAAGGGAGAAGTTTCTCCAGCAGAGTGGGTGCATCTACCTTCCACTGGAGCACTGTTTGGCGGCTTCTACTGATGGGGACAACGGGACTGGACATGGCTCCTGGCAGATCTGAGAGCCGGAAACTCTTTTTTATCCCAGGCCGAACACTGCTTGCAGAAATCTCCCCCTCCCTTCCAGGGGGCGGTGGGCGAGGACCCCTCCTTACCCCCAGGAGCATGCCCTGCCCGCTTTGCCCAGGCGGGTCTGTGCAGCAGTGGTTGGTAGTGTGGCAGCCTGGGAACATTCTGGTTAAAGGTTTTTTCCCCTTTTCGAACATGTGAGTTCTTGGAAACTAAAGCATCTCACGGGAAGGCTCAGAGCTGCTGAATAAACCACGCAGAGCAGAGCTCCCGTCTCACCCCGGGCTGGCAGCAGCTGCTTTGTATCCTCAAGCATGAGGACTCGCCTCCTTCTACCGCTTACTCCCTGGGTAGGGGGTCACTCTTACTCTGCACCATCCAGCTCCATGGAAGACCAGGAGCAGGTCAGGAAGAGACCCAGGTCGGGAGGGGTTGAACTTTGCACTCTTATTACATTAAACACAAAAATACAGCTCGTGCCTCCCTCCCTGCACTGCTCAGCCCCCACCACCCTTCCCAAACCGTTCAGAAACTTCCGAGAAAATCTCTGCTTGTCTCCTCTCAACCAGCAGCGGAGAGTGCTGGGGACCGACACAGCACCAGGGCACCAGGCTCCCTGCTTGGGACAAACACAGGGACCAGCATGGTGCTGCCAGGACAGCCCCTGTCCCCCCACCAGTGCCGGTTCCAGTCCCCCCTCCCCAGCTCCCCGCACCATCCCTTCGCCCTCCCGCCCCTCCGCAGCCTCCGTCCCCCTGAACCGCCACAGCAGCTGCCGTGCAGAGGTAAGATGCCAGCCGAGATGCCCAATACGTGTATCTTTTCCTCCCAAGGGGATGAGCAGGGCAGCAGCGCTTCCTTCTCCAGCCAGGACCAGGAGCACCGGGATGCTCACGCACACAGGGATCTGGAAAGCCAAGAACTCGCCAGGCGATGCCATTTCACACTGCCCTTTTTAACACAATGGCCACAGCAGCGGAGTTTCGGGGAGCCCAAGCTGGCTGTGTGCACCCAGCGCTGCTCCTCCAACACCCCAGGAGAGAGGCTCCGGCGAGAAGCCAAGAGCAAAAGCCAAGCGAGGAAGAGGAGCGAGGCCGAACGGGTTGAACCTCCCTGGGCAGGCAGCTGCCGGCTCTGCCTGGCTGTAGGCAGCGTGGACAGATGGCTACTTCTCGCCCAAGCAGCCTCGGTGTCTCATTCATAGATTTGACTGTCCCTGAGTCATTGCCCTTCAAACGACAGCAGAGCCGAGCTTCCTCTGTGCGGAGCCAGGCATGAGCCGCATCCTAATGGCATCCTGGTGGCAGCAGGGACAGCCCAAGGCAGCCAGGTATAGCCTGGCTCCTGCCTGCTGCTGCTTCCACCTCGAAAGGCAGCTCTGGAGCCGGGCAGCAGAGGAAAAGCCCCGTGGAGCATCCGTGGGGCCAAGCGTGGGGCTGTGGGATGTTCTGATGAGACCCTGCCATGGTGCCCAGGGTCCCTGCCACGACGGGAGTCCAGGCATGATCCCTGCCATCCTTTCCTGATGCAAAAAATGCCCATCTCCGGACAGGGACACACGAAGCCCTTCATTTTGGCAGCTCCAGCGATGTCCCGGGTTGAAGCAGACACTGTGGGCATCCTCTTCCTCCCCTCGGTGCCCGGCTATGGGTGGGGGCAGGGGGTGCTGCCTCCTCTCTGCCGGCAGCACAAGGATGCTCCCGCAGCTGGCAGTCCACGTGCCACCAGCAGACCCCTTCATCCGTGGGGACAGTGTGTATCGCTGCCTGTCACGGAAAGCAGCGTGGCAAGCTGTCCCCGATCTGGGCAGCCCGTGGCAATGGGTGTGCACACCACGGGGGGGGTGTTTTACCAGGTCACTCGCTTTGCCAGTCTTGTACACGCTGCTGAGCTCCCCGACAGCACCTTGGCACGCTGGATGCTTTCCAAAAGCCATCGTTAGCTGCCGAGGTATCGCACCGTGCCTCTGCCGCCAAAGCTGAGCCTGCTTCTCCGAGGAGTTCATCCCACCCCACCGGTGAAGCCCCCACGTGCATCATGCTCCCAGGGACGGGCACACGCTGAGAGGAACGCAGAGGAGCGGGGCTGGCGTGCACCCAGCGCCGGCAGCAGCAGAGCACCCGGGCACAGGGACAGGCGCTGGCGCCTGCGTCACTTGTAGCTACTTGGTGACAGTTTGATGGAGACGGATCTCTCGCCCTCCCTCGCACTCTTCCCTGCACCATTTGCTGACCTGCCTGTTGCTGCATGGAGACTCACAGCCTCTATAAACTTCGATTTATTTCTTTTTTTTTTTCCCTTAAGCACCACCAACAGACGTTAACAGGCAAAAACTAATCGACAACCAACCAGCCCAAAGCGGGCAGCCAAACCCCACAGAAATCAGCGGGAAATCCACCCCGCGGTTCACACGACCACACCACAGCCCACCGTGAGCAGCCCACCGCATCTTGAGACATCTGGGACTGTCCAAGCACCGGCTCAGCATCCTGCTTCCCTCCTGGCTCCCAGCACTCCCACGCAGCCTGGGCACCGCTGGAGCATTTCTGACACCTTGACATTTTTCTTATTACAGAGCAAACCCCTTTCATCAGTTTCTGGCTCTTCTGTTTTGCCACTAACGCTGCAAGAAGGGACCAGGCATCCAGCCCAGGGCGCTGGGGGGTGGCTTTGAGGTTTGCTGCAAGCGTCAATATTAATGTAAACTGTCAGGTGGGAGCCCTCCCTCTGGACTTCACATTTAAAAAAAATAAATAAAAGCAGGATTTTGGTAAAACCACTTTTGCTGTGGGTCCCAAGGGACCTCCCCTCCACACACAGGTCTCTGTGCAAGGAGCCGTCCAGGCTCGGAGCCAGAGTGCACCAGGCTGAGCAGCATTTTGGATAAGCCCAGCCCAGATAAACTCAACTGAGCTGCTTTTGTGAAGGGAAAACGCTGCTTTGGTTCCTCCCGGAGGCATCCCCAGCCCCGAGGTGCCCCGGGGATGTTCCTCTCCCAAAGCTCCCAGCCCCATGGTGCTGTGGATTCCAGGAAGATGCTCTGCAGGGAGGGATGCTGAGCAGAGACGCAGATCACCAATGCTGTTTCTGGCTAAACGAGAGGAAGAAAACAGGACCCCCGGAGGGTGCGGAACCCGGGCACTGCAGATTTGGTCCCTGGCCACAATGCCATGACACTGTTCAGCAGAGACCAGCCTCCGTCTCCCACCACATTGCCCGTGAACCCACAGCAGGGAAACACCGGCACGCCATGAGAGCCTCGGGAGTGAAACCCTGCCCTGCCAGGCTCCCCGAGACGGGCCCTCGGGTAGGTAATGGGGAAAGCAGAGGTGCAGAAACAGATCTGGCCAAGATTGCAGCGAGATTCAACAGCCACTGGCCCCTGCGCACAGAGAAACCCCGGTAATCTAATAAAATTTGAGATGCTCCAGGTCCTGTCCAGCCTTGCCTTCCCACCAGCGCCCTGCTACCAGCCCCTGCGGCTGCCGGCTGTCAGTCCTTCTCTCTCCACAGCTTTGTTTCTCGCAACCTAATGAGTCCTTAATTCAGCCGGCTCTGTCCCATAGATCTTGATTTCCCTGGAAGCGGTGGGAGCGTGCACGGAGGAGCTCTCCGGAGCGGCTGGAGGGGGGGAGGCAGCACGAACACGCTGCTCTGCCTTTGCAGAAGCAAACCTCTTATCTGTCAGGGGCTGAGCTGGAGCAACGCTGCTTTTTCCCTGTTCCGGAAGATGGAAAAAAGGCACAAACCAGTCATAAGCATCCCGCAGGGCATCACTTCGGAGGAACGGGGATTTCTTCCTGTGCTAAGTCCTGCAAAACGCAAGCTGAGGGCTTGCGTGCTGCCAGGGCTGTCACTGCCCCGCATTTCCCAGGGGAGGCTTGGCTGCAGCATCCCCGTCCCCTGGCCGTCACCTCCTCGAGCCTTTTCGAAGGATGCTGCCAACGTGTCACCACAACTGCTCCGTGCACGGAGCCCATCGGGTTTTGCAGCGACAAAGGGTACAAGTCGCGCAGGAAGGGGGGAGATGGAGGCAGCCAGCAGATGCTCCCCACTCATTAATGAATTTTCCATCTTACAGGCAGAAAAACACAAGTATTTTCCCCCTCTTTCAGGTACACCACCACTAACTAGCACCATGACCCCAGAAGCTAGCATTCAGGTCTTCTTCACTGCAAGAGCTGAAATGCGTGGCAGAGGACGGATGGACCTCCCGGACCAGCTTTGTCCTCTCCCTCCCCTGTTTGCACAGCGCTGGGGACCCTGCCCGTGAGGAGCTGCAAGAGCCAGCTTCCACAACCCCCCCCAATATGAAATTCAAACAAACACTAAACCTGAGAAACGCACGCTCACGTTTCACTGTCTCTCAGCCATGGGGATTTTTGGTGTTAGCTGTAGGAGTAATAAGAAAAACATTTTCAGAGTGCGATTCAGAACCTGCACGGGAATGACGACAACGTACGCACAAAGTGCGATCTGCCCGGGAGTTACTTCTGAGCAGAAAATAAAAAGCCCCAGGAGAGAGTTACACCAAGGAGTAACCTAAGCAGCCGAGTTCCACAGACCCCACCATTTCAGGGGATTTCTGTCTCCCGCAGCTCCTGGGCTCTGGATACTCAGGATGCTGCTTACTCCCCCCTGAGCACAGCACCCCAAAACTGGGGGCATCCCTCGGGATGCTTTATTAACAGGGAATGACGGGACTCGCACATATCCTGAAACCAACCACAGCACCCAGCCCTTCCCAAGCTTTTAACTCGGGGTCCAGCCCACTGCCGTGAGAGAGAGTCAGCGGCTGCGGTGGGGCTTTTGTTGTTGCTTCAAAGCAGATGCAATAAAGAGCCAAAATCACTGGGGTGATTCGGCTGCCAAAGAGCTCCGTGTGAGCTGTTGATCGAGCCATGCTGCTCCTTGGGGACAACATTCTGGCAGGGGATAGGCGGCTCTGCAGAGGGAGGCTGCGTGCAGGTGAGCCGGAGCTGCTTTGCCTCCCTGCCTTGTTTTTCCAGCCACTATTACGGAATCGGAAGGATGCAAACGGGAGGCGGCACCAACCCCTCCAGCACTAACCTCACATGGCAAGCACAGTCCCCAGCCCCAGGAATATTATTTAAACCCTGTTTACCCAGCTCCAGGGCTCTCTGCAGCCAGAGTCCTGCTACGAGGATTTCACAGGAGCCTCTCACGCTGGCTGAGCTGTCTGTTATGTTTTCCTCCACTCCTCTCCTGTTTCGCTGTCATTTGCTCTCCTCTGTTGTTACCATCGAGCGGCAGCGCTCTGCTGTCGCTTACAAGCGGGCATTCACACGAGCAGCGTGCAGCCACAAGCAGCATCCCCAAATGCAGTATTATTCGGCACTGGGATAGGAATTACAAACTCAGGCTGCTTGAAAAATCCCGCCAGCCAGATTTTCCCAATGCAACAGGGAACTGCTCAAAATCAGGCCAAAACTCGCTCGTCACCACCCCACTGGCTGTGCTCAGCGTCAGCCTCCTTACACTGATGGGGAACGGCCACCTCAAGGGCAAGGTTGAGACTCTGAAAGTCTAAAGTAAGGCACCTAAATACATCCTGAAGCACCCGAATTAAGTGGCCTGATTTTCACAAGAGACTGAAACAAGCAGGAGCCGCGAGGGCTCGGGTTGACATGTGCAGACCCGGGCACCCATGCCAGTGATGTGGCCCAGGCGAGCGTGGACGGGCTGGCCCTGCAGCTCGTGCCCTCCTGTTGCTTCCCAAATGCCTCCCGTGCAATTGCAAAGCTGCTGCTCGCAGGTGCTCTGAGGATGCAACCACCAACGTGACAACAGGGCGAGTTAGGAGGTATGTGCCTCACTGCTGCATCTTCTAAGCTCATCTCCTGCTCTCTCATCAAGGATGTTCAGCCCAGGGACGCTTAACGAAGACTCACCTAAGCACAGCTCTGTTTCTCCATGCTTCAGAGGCAATGGGAACATCTCCTTGTCCACGACTCAAAGGTAGTGATTATTTTCCTGCCTTTCTTTGCTTCCCTGCCTGGGTCTCTATACCAGTGAGCACAAGCAAGCTGGACTGGGCAGAGACGGACACAGCCTGAGGGTGCCTGTACGGACACGGCACAGGAGGACCCTGCTTCTTCTGGACCCTCGGAAGCGGGAGCAGCACAACGGCGGCCAGCACCGAATCCCTCCGTTCACCACGGCAGCGGAGCAGCAGGACTGAACCGCTCGGTGCAGGCTGAATACTCCGTACCTTGGGAAGCGCCAGGGGAATTTGGGCAAGCAGATTGTAATTACCTGGCCTGGCACCAGCCCAGCACGCCAGCACTAGCTCCCTTCCAAAACCGGCTCCTTACCAAAGCGATGCAGAAACGCGGGCCCGAGAACGGCGGCCAGGATCTTGCCGTTGTGCCCTTGATAAAAAGACACCACCGTGGTGTCCCCAAGGCTGCGCTCCGCTGCTGCTCCCGCGCTTTCCCTGGGGACGAGCACCATGCCAAGAGCCACCCGCGCCACCACCGCAGCTCCAAACGTCCCTCAAAACTCTCCCAGAAGAACCACAGCCAAGTCCTATCCTGTCACCAGGGGATGCTCTGCCACCGTCCCTCTGGGGACGATGCTGTCACACACCCCACTGCCTCTCCCTCAAGACACGGCTCCAAGAAAGGGAAAGCAGGTTTAATTATCAAGACCGTGACGCTTCCCAGAGGTGATGTTGGGAGGGAGCGGGCACAGGCGGTGGCTGGAGGAGCCACAGTGCCGTGAGACAGGAGGGGAGCGCCCAGCAGAACCGCGTGGGGCTCTGGATAGAGACAGGACCCCAACTCTCATTTTGGAGAGGAGCCGGCACCGTGCTGAGCCCTGATCTGCCTGATGCTGCGGGAGGCGACCCATTCCCTTTTGGAACATGGACCGTGCTCTGGGGTTGGGGATAGTCAGGGACGCTGAGTGGGGGAACACCAAGGGGGGAGGCACACCCCGCCACCCCCAGCCCACCTCCCCGGTGCAGGAAAAGAGCTGTTGCATGAGGGGAAGGGGCTCCGGCACCATGGTTCATCTCAGGTTATCGCTTACCTACACACCTCAGCTTAATGACGGCCGGGCAGAGCCCTGGGCTGCCCAGCCCTGCACGGCAGCAGCAGCAGCAGGCCAGAGGCAGCGGTGAGGGTCCCCCACCTGCCCTGGCTCGGCTGCTGTGCGGACGGGTGCGTGTGTGTCCATGTAAACGGGTGTGGGTGAGCCGGGTGTCGGGGGGCTGTGTGTGCACGATGGGTGTGGGGGGCTGTGCAAACGTCTGCACACTCAAGCAAAGCCCCCCTCTGCCCTCCTGTTCCTACCGCCCCTGTCCCAGCTGCCCAAAAGGCGCTGGACCTGTCCCGCCAGCACTGCCAGGCTGGGGCTTGGGGGGCAGAGACCCCCAGGAGCGTGTCTCTGGCAGGCGTGCGGGCAGGAGGGACACGACACCCCTCTGCAGCCGGGCAGGGCTGCGGGACAGCACACAGCTCACCCCGAGCAACCCGGCCAGCATCACGGGGGGGAACCCCCGCGCACCCCATCTTACCTTGCAGTCTGCCAGGCAGGATCGGACCGAGTATTCATCCGATTGCAAGTACTTCTCCAGCAAGAGGTCGAACTCCTCGTATTTTTCCTGAGCGTGTTGGTCCAGCCGCTGGTACGCCTGGACGCAGCTGCTACAGGCCTCCCCGCCCAGCGCCCCGGCCGTCGTCACCGCCGCCACCAGATCCACCATCAGGTTCTCCAGGCTGCAGTCCAGGCCATCCGGGCCGGCCATCTCCCTCAGCAGGTCCCAGATCGTGTAAGTATCACAAAAGGAGAGGTTGAAGTTCTTAAAGTAAGCCTGCAGGAAAGTCCTCTTGGAAGAGGGAGAGGCGAAAAAGGGCGAAGCGGCGGCGACGGCGGCGGGGGGCGAGCGGAGGGGCGCGCCGGCCGGGGGTCCCCGCGGCCGCTGCAGGGCCTGCAGCCGGGCACAGGCCGAGTCCAGGTCACCTCGGGGGGTGGGACAGGGCCCGGGGGGGGCTCGGCTGAGGTTCCCCAACAAGGCCTCGCAGCTCCCAGCCGCCGCTTCGGCCCCTAACAAGGCCCGAGGCCCACGGCCCCGCGTCCTCCCGGCTCCGCTCCGCTCCCGCGCCCGTAGCTTGGCCCCGGCGCAGAGCCACAGATGGTCGGAGAGGAGGACGGTGAAGAAAAGAAGCGAAGCTAACGAAAGGCGCCATTTCTGTGCCCGCTCCGGGTCGGTTACCGGCTTATCGCTGCGGCGCGGAGCGCAACACACCGCCCCGCCGGCGGCCCCCCCGCGGGGGTACATCCAGGCGCCGCGGATCATGCTGCTGCGGGGGCGGCGCGGGGCCGGGGGGGTGCCGCCGGCGGCGGCGGAGGTGGTGGCGG
>VZTO01020705.1:52891-66176 GCA_013400615.1 Syrrhaptes paradoxus
CCCCGCTGTCCTTTGACCCCAGCTGCTGGAGGCAGCTGTGTCCCTCCTGCTCTGCACACTGGTGCTGGGAGGCTCAGTGCAGGGAGGGAGACAACGGCCCCTGTTGCCAGTGGTGGGTTTAGCCGTCCCTGCTAAAGGCTCCCAGGATCAGCACTTTAGGTGCTATTTGTGCCAGTAGAGAGGATCTTCTCTTCCTTCTCTCTGCAGCAAGGAGCTGCTTTAAGCCTCTTTCAATCCTTTTCTCTCTTATTTCCTGCACATCTCCCCAAAGCCTCACAGTCCCATCCTACTTCAGCTTTTTTTCCCAGCCAGAGGGCTCTGCTTTCTCACTGCCCCTGCATTCCTGGAGCTTTCATGCACCCAGGGCTGAATGCAACCAGAGGGATGGGCAGCAGGGAGGGTTTCCTGGGGAGCCCACCTGTGTGGGCACATGTGGCCAGACAGCTCAGCCCCAGGCTCAGCTTCTCTGAGTGCTCATGAAGGGCTTTGCCAGGAGCTCTTTGCTCCTGTACTCATTGGAAGCAGCTCTGCACCGTAGTCAGCATCTCCCAGCCGAGGTGAGGCTGCCCAAGCGCTGCCCTGCTGGGTGACGGGCTCCGTTTCCAAGGCACAGCGCTATTTCCACCCAGGAGTTTCCCCTCACTGGGAAAACATTCACTGCTCCTCCCACTCCCTGCTCTTGCGTTGCAAAAACAGCGGCTTCCACATGGCTCTTCATGAGATAACAAGTCTGTTTGCTCAGCCTTCCTCAGTTTCTCTCTGTACTGCTGCTGCTGGTACTCAAAGGGCAGTGTGGTTTACGGATGTTTTTCTTACACCAAGCAGGGATGCATGGGCTGCTCTCGGCTCCTTGGTGGCAGAGGCAGCCCTGGGCCAGCCTCTGCCCCAGCCCCGGGGACAGCCAGCGCCTTCGGGGATCTGGAGAGAGTTTCCATCACGACCTGATGCTAATCAGTGAGCTGACTAATCAGCTAGGAAGTCACCCCCAGCATGATGCCGGGGTTTTCTTACTGCACACTGCAGCTGACAAAGCTTGTCCCATTTTTTTTGAAGGGCTTCCCACAATGCGGTTCTGTGGGATCTCAATGCTCTGCTGGGAAAAGGCAAATTGTGAACCTCAACAGGAGGGGGCCAGGCACCAGAAGAAGGGGTGAGGAGGACGACCCCAAACTCCAAGCCTCTCCCAGAGGCACCAGGGCACACATATCCCCAGGAGCCTTGGAGACATCCCAGGGGCTGCCACAATGGCGTGGCAGGAGGGACAGTGGCACCAGGCATACATGTGCACCCATGTCACCCTGGCTTTAGGCAGGCACACACAGCACTGCAATGCCAACACTTCTGCACCCAGCTGGCATTCGGGAAGGGCCACTGCAGACTGGGCATGGGTACCAAGTGTGCAAGGGAAATCTTTGTGTGTGAACTCTCCTGCCCAGACCCCTTCCCTCCCTGTCCAGTGCTGCCCTGCAGCCCCTTCCCTCCTTACCTGGCTGCTGGGGCCACTGCCTGGCTCAGAGTCATTGCAATCCCACCCTGAAGCGCAGCCCCCATGCTCCTGCTGGAGGCTGACAGCAGGAGACGCTTTCCCCATCGTAGGAGCGTTGCACGTACCAAGCTGGAATGAGCCGTGCGTCGTGACAGCACGTCATTTGCAATGCAGCGATGGACCTAGCAAGCACTGCAGCGCACCAGCTCCTAGCCAGGAGGGACATGAGGGACCCCACAGCTGCGGTTTCAGGGAATCTCCTAAGGGAGATCTCCAGTGTGGGATGGCTTGCTGCAGCCAGAGGTTGGTTCATACAGAGAGAGGCCCTGAGAGCTCCCCAGCCACAGCAGCCCTTGCTCTGCCAGCAGGTCCATCAAGCACAATCATATAGAACAGCCAGAAGGTGGGGAAGAAGGGGATGACCATCCTGGACCTCCATGCAATGAGACTGGGACAGGCAGGGAAGCCATGCCACAGTGCCCAGGCTTTGGCACTTTGGTGTCAGACCTCAGTAGCCTCCTCCCCAACATTGCCCATGGGACCCCCTGGCTCCTACCTGGTGCCAGGCTGCTAGGGCACAGCTGCCTGCAGGGAGAGGGGCTCAGGAAGCCCTTCTCCAGGAGGGACCCCCCGTTCTCGCCCTGTCAGCGCTGTCCGTACTGCTCTCATTCACAAATCTCATCCTCTGCCTGGCTCAGTGCCCTCCTGACCTCGGTGGCCCTTCATGCGGCGCCGCTTGGCCGCATTTCTAGACATGCCCGGCATGATGTCAACGGCGCCCAGCCCTGCTTCTATACAGCCCCCCCGGGACAGCCAGCTGACCACGGAGCCGAGCTGCCGGCCAGACCTGCCTGGCTCCTCGGGCAAGGGCTCCTATTGCTTCAGCTCCCAAACAATGGGTGCTGGCAGGGGCTCTCAGCCAGCCTCCCAGGCACCGGCTGCTCTTCCCATCAGGTCCCACAGCTGGTGCTGCCATGTCACCTCTTGGTGCAGCCCCATGTGTGGGGACCTGCGGTGCACAGCCCAGGAGGGAGCTGCCTTGCACCCCTTCCTGGGAACGGCCACACTCTCATCCTTCTCCTCCCATGGAAGAAAGAAGCTGCTGAGCGCAGGTTGCCCATGGGACAGGGCTCCCAGCACCACCAGTGCTCCCAGAAGGGGGGCTGTAATGGTGGCACCTTAACAAGAGCCTGTGCCATCAGTGAGAGGGGCTCAGCAGCTGCCCAAGACCTTGTACACTCATGTCATGCTGTATCAGGCTGGAGAGGAGGGGATGGCTGAGGTCCCAATCTCCCTGCTACTTACCTCACTCCCTGCCCTCTCACTGGGTCCTTTTCTTGCATTTTTGATGAGGGAGGATTTAATTTTGGTTTCTGTCCTATATTTGCAGAAGAAATGCCATTATTCTGACCCTCCTTGGTGCCTTTCCCCTCTGCCTGCCCCATGGCTTTGCTGGGAGCCATCCCACACCAGGTCCTGATACGCTGCACCCCAGTATGGACCAGGGCTCCCCACCCCCGAGAGGAGCAGGGCTGGAATGGGATGCAGTACCCTCTGCTCTCCCTGCAGAGTTCAGCCCCAGGCTTTTCCCATCCCTTCCCTGATATTCCACACCATCTCTTGGGAGAGGATGCACATCACCAGGGTTCCTACACTTTTTTTTTTCAGTCTCCATCACCCCAAGCTCCCACACAGCACTCTGCCCCTCACCCCCATCTGCTCCCCCTCACCTGCAGCCAGGCTCTGGATCCCATGGGTCATGAGAGTGGTGACAAAAGTGACACAGTATGGCATGCCACACCAGCAGGGCAACTGCCCAGCTCGGGACAGCCTCTGTGGTTGCCTGGCCAAGCTCCCCTGGCCCGGGCTGGCTGCAGCCCCATGCTGCTCCCAGCTGTGAGCACTCAGAGCAAGGGAGGGGAGCAGGGAGAGGGTTTGACAGCCCACAAAAGCAGCTGTTGCTAATTGAGCCTTTGAGCTGCATGCCAAGCCATGGCATGGAGGCACTGCCCGGCTTTCAGAACCACTGCCAGGTCACTGGCTTTGAAGATGGGGGGGTGGAGAGGGGGCTGGCAAGGAGGGGGCCATGCATACGTGTCAGATTCGGCACACAGCCCGCAGCCAGGCTGATAGAGCCGTGCCTCTGCATCCGTGGCCACTGGGGCTGGGGAGCTCATCCTGCTGGAGCAAAGGAGCCCAGGAGTGAGGGTTCTGGCATCTGGGCCCGGACCAGTTAATGCCTTGGTGTAGGAGCATGGAGGTACCTACAGGCACTGGTGGCTACTCATCTCCCTTTGATTTGCTTCGACCGTTAAAGATGAAGAAGCCGTTGTCAGCAATGGCAGGTCCTGGAGTGCCTAGGAAGGAGAGAGGATCTGAACACCTGACTTGTCCAGGCTGATGGGGAGGATGCTCTGATCACTTGCCAGTAGACCCAGCCTCTGACCAGATGGTTTTCTGGTCACAGAGCTATCCCTTGCTCCCCACGCCCTTGGATTTCCCAATCCTCACCTTTCCGGCCACACTTGGTTATGTCCCAGGTTTAGCTCACCAGTGCCCAACTGGCCAGGGAGCTGCTGCTGTCAGCCAGGGACCCGGGTGCAGACAGTCTCACCATGACAGCCACTGTCACCAGGTGCTCCCCGATACGCTGGGCCACATCCTGCATTTCTCTGCAAGAACCTCTCACCATAGCATCTCCCCACTCGCATCTTTGGCTCAAGCGGGTCAGAAACCAGCCGGGACGTTTTTGGGGTCACCGGACAGGCAGGGAGGTGTTTGCATTTTCCAAGACAGTCTCTGCAGAAGCAGCCCCCGGGGGAGGTCAGGATGAGACCCTCCTGCGCACCCCCAGCCCGGAGCACAGCGGGCAGGGAGGGGACGCGCGTGTCCTGCCCCCCCCCCCCCCCCGGGCAGCGCGAGCCATCCCTGGCGCTCTGCTGCCCCCCCGCGGCCCCGCCCCGCACCCAGCTCCGTGCCCGGCGAGGCTGCGCACACGCGTGGGCATCCCCCAGCGCGCTCCCGCGGTTTTCTGGCTTTTCCCTTGGCTGAAAGTTAAGTTAGAAGCTGACATAACAGACCTGAACACTCAGCGTGGATTAAGGTGACTGGCCGGGGGACTGGTGAGAAATTAATCACCTAAGGTTTGTTAGATTTACCCTTCGGGATGGGAAAATCCTGGAAAATAATCAGTATGTTTGGGGTAGTCAGGCTAGTGATTAGCACCATCCAAAAGTGACCTGTCCTCAATTTAATATCATTATAATACTGCAAATCACACCTCCAAGTGTCGGGATAACCCTCCTGAATTAAGACCCCCATCTCCCGAGCATGCGGAGTAAATTTAAGGAACACTGTGTTGTTAAATCAAAGCGAGAATAAAACTAACTAACTGCAGTTAAGAAGAGATAAAAACCAGCCAGCTATAGTCAGAAGGATGTGGCACTAACATCTGAGCTGTATAAATACACAACGTGACCGAACCCGGGTGTGCAGCTTTGTGGAATTACCCCCAGCACCCATCTCTGTGCAGACATGCAACAAATATCTCGGCCCCAATTCAATAAAAGACAAGGGATGCTGGGGACACTGTCCCAGGAGGAAAACTGGAAACAGAACTCCCTGCAGCACAGGAGGGCTTCATCAGGAGACGGGCTGAGAGATGGGGAAGGTTGTGGTGGAAACAAAATCTGTGCAGGGAGGGAAAGGGGGGGATGAGCAGAGAGGGGAGCCCCAGGAACAACGCTGGGGCTGGGGACAAGCCACAATGGGCACCCACCACCCACCCCAGGGACACAATACCTGTGCTGTGCAGCTGAGCTCCGTGCCGGAGGCAGGGCTAAGGGGGACATGCCTGCACCAAGGGGAGGAAGGAAAGAGAAGCTCCAGGCTGAGCTTAAATGGAGCCAGGGGCAGGTGTGGGGAGCCCCAGGTGAGGCTGCTCAGGGTGTGATTCCCCCAGTGCCCCCAGGCTAAAAATGTGAAACGAAAAAGAGCAGGAGTCTAAAGAAAAAGTGGAGACCATTAGGAAGAGTGGAGGGTGCAGAAAAGCTGAAGCTGCAAAGGGACCAAGGGGGAGTCGGAGGCTGGAAAAAACGTAAGGGCGAAGAGTAGGATGCAGAATAAACAGCCGAATCCCCCCCAAAAAATTCGGAGGTTGACAGGGAGCGGGAGGCTGAAAGGTGGGAGGTGGATCCTGGGGGGGCAGTGCTCCCTCCTTGCCTTCCCCTGCCCTGCCAGCCCCGCCGTGCCCCACGGAGCCGTGTCATGGAGCCGTGTGTGCACTAGAGGACAGCCGAGCTCCACGCAAGCGGCCGGGGCAGGCGCGTCGCCAGCCCCCGAGCACCCTGCCCTACCTGAGAGCACTCTGTCACCCCCAAACGCCCTGCCCCTGAGCACTCTGCAGCCCTGAGCATCCCCACCAGCACCGAGCATCTCCAGAGCCTCCAGCATCCCTGCCAGCCCCCCAGCATCCGTGCAGCCCAGAGGACCCCTGCAGCCCCCAGCATCCCTGACAGCATCCCCCAGCATCCCTGAGAGCATCCCTGCAGCCCTGAGCATCCCTGGCAGCATCCCTGCAGCCCTCAGCATCCCTGACAGCATCCCCCAGCATCCCCGAGAGCATCCCTGCAGTCCCCAGCATCCCTGACAGCATCCCTGCAGCCCCCAGCATCCCTGACAGCATTCCCCAGCATCCGTGACAGCATCCCTGCAGCCCCAAGCATCCCTGACAGCATTCCTCAGCATCTGTGACAGCATCCCTGCAGCCCTGCGCATCCCTGTCAGCATCCCTGCAGCCCCAAACATCCCTGGCACTATCCCCTAGCTCCTAGCATCCCTGGCAGCATCCCCCAGCCCCCAGCGTCCCTGGCAGCATCCCCGCAGCCCTGGACATCCCCCGGCCCCAAGCATATCCCAGCCTCCCACAGGGATCCTGCACCTGGAGGCTGACAGGCCTGGGGCTGCTTGCTAAAACCTCGCCAGGCAAGTCATGGCAAAGGTGAAATTGGGAGGGATTTGGTACTTCTGTTTGTGCATGGGGTTTAGAGATCCTTTATTTAAATCCAGATCCGGGAGTGTTACTTTGGGGAAGTGGTTGCGAAGGTTCCCACTCCCAGCTCTGCCCCGGAGCGGACGTGGTTGCATAGTAAATATGGGAAATGTTTCTTTTCTCCCAGTTTCAGGTCAGATGGGGTGGGGACCTCAGCGGGCTGGGGAGCTGGAGCGGGCCCTGCTGGCAGCACCTCCTGTTTGCATTCAAATGATGGAAGAAGAAAAGGATCTGGGAAATCCCAGCTGTGGTAGTGTTGGCGTGCAGCCCACACCGGGGGTCCCCCAGCCTGTCCCCACACAGGCGGCTCACAGCTCACCCCAGGAGCTGACTCTGCTGCCCAGATCCTGGCTACAGCCAGAAAGCGTTTCCTGATGTTTCACCTCCGCTTCACCCCATCCTCCACGTGGACACGGACAGCTGTGTCCTCCTGTGCTAACGTCAGCCTGTCCCCTTCCCACATCCCATCGTGTCCTTCCTGCTCTGCTGCTCCTGTCCCCAGGCTGCAGAGGGGACAGGTCCCTCACCCTGCTCACGCTGCCCTCCTGGGCAGCTCCTTCCAGGGGTTCTGCTCCTCCGCTCCTTCCTGCAAGGAAAGCCCTGAGGCTGGACCCGCTGGATGGGCACCACTTTGGGATGCTCGTCAGGGATGGGAAGTGCCTGTCCTCTCTCCAGGGACAGTGCCTGCACCCATCACACAGCATGGGAGGCTGGGTGTCCCCTGCCCATGCTGCCATCCTCACCAGGGGCTCAGGACTCTCTGGGGTCCAGCCCGTGGGCATGCACCCACCCGGGCAGTGCATCCTTGCCCGCTCGGCGTGGGGACCACCATTGGGTGGGCAGGGCAGGGGGCTGGGGTGAACGGACGCTGCTTGGGGTGAGCGCAGCAGCTGTGTTTACTTTCCATCTGCTGGAGGGAACAACAGGGGAATTTTTTTCTTAATTATTTCTTTTTTTTTTTTTTCCCTCAAGGCTTTGTGTGTTCTTCACCATCCAGAAACCATCGTGTAAACATCCTGCCGTTTCGCCAGGAGGAGAAAGCGCGGCGATGGAGGAAGCGTCCCGCCTCCTGCTCTGCAGGGCTGAGCCCCTTGCACCCACACCCACTCCCACCCACCACAGCACCCACCGGGTGGCACAGGAGGGATGCCCCAGGGAAAGGCACCGACCTGAGCGATGCCTGCAGATCCCGCAGGATGTGGGGGCTCGGCAGGAGAGCGCAGGGGGGCTCAGAGAGATGAGAGCAGCACCAGGATGTGGGGCTGCAGTGGGACAGTGCGGTTTGCTCCGAGCACCTGGCAAGGCAATCCTTTCCTGTGCCCAAACAGGGCACCCGCACCCTCGTGGGGGGGGTCTGTGGCTGTGTTAACCATCAGGGTGCCCAGGCAGCATCCAGAGTCCTGGGATTTGGATCCCAATAAGCAGGGACTCCTGCCAGAGCAGTTTCCCCCATCCCTAGATAGGAGAGGGGTCTTTCACCCTGAGAAGTCTAAGGGGGAGTTTGGATGTCACCAGGAATATAATTTCCCTCTCTGCCAAGCATCGTTGCACAGCTCTGCCTCCCTCCATCCATCGGGAAGCCCTTGGGTATGCAGGGATGCTCCCTCCTCGCTGCCCTCCTGATGTCCTGCTAACCCCAGGGCAGCAGCCCCGCATCACCCCATCCCTGTGGCTCCCGGGGTGGGTGACGCAGGGGACACGGGGCAGCTGGCTGCAGTGGTGGTGGCAGACGGCTCCGGAAGAATGCAGTCAATCGCTTCGTAAAGATTTCAGACCCTGCGTGCTGTGCTGCGCGGGAGGCGAAGGGCTGGCCCTGAGCACACGCCGCCGTCGCTGCCAAGGCTTAATCAGCAGGTTTGTTCCGAGTTGTGGCCGGGCTGATTAATCCCGGCTGTCTCTGCTGGGATGCTGATTTCAGAGCCTGCCGCTGAGAGCAAATTTCTGGCTATTATGCAGAGAAAATTGTTCGGGTTCTGGCTGAATTATCGGTGTCCAGGGAAACGGAGCAATACCTCTGTGGGACTGATGCTAATGGCTGGCAGCGGTGCTGGTGCCACTCTGGGGGTGTCAGAAGGGCTCAGGGGGCATGGGACAGAACCCCGAGACTTGGCAACACACCAGTCCTGCCCTGTCTGGGAGGGATGAGACCCTCTGCTGACCTAGAGCATCATCATCTCCAGTGAGGAGGAGAGGAAGCATCCGACTTTGAAGGAAACGTTCCCCTTCCGACCCCAGCGCTCAGGCCAGCTGTTGACTCATTTAACGTCATCCCCTTGTTGGCCAAAGAAACCAAAAGCTCTGTCCCAGCTGCCTTCGATTCTCGCGCCCAGAGAGGGGCAGGGAGCGTGCGTGCTGCCCTGGGGCTGGGCAAGGACGAGGTGCTGCTGGATTTGGTGTCTGTGCCCCGGGACTGGTGCTCTCCATGGCGTGCAAGGCAATGCCAGCACTGCGGGTGATGCTGCAGCCCTGGCAGTGGAGCATCCTCGGTCTGGGCAGGCAGCATGGGAGCATCCTCAGTGAGCATCTGGCACGAAGGCTGTGGTGCTGGGGTGGAGGTTGCAGGGCTGGGATGAAGGCTGGGATGAAGGTTGTGGGGCTGGGATAAAGGCTGCGGGGTTGGGATGAAGGCTGATGGGTTGGGATAAAGGCTGCGGGGCTGGGATGAAGGCTGCGGGGTTGGGATGAAGGCTGAGGGGTTGGGATGAAGGCTGCGGGGCTGGGATGAAGGCTGCGGGGTTGGGATGAAGGCTGATGGGTTGGGATGAAGGCTGCGGGGCTGGGATGAAGGCTGCGGGGCTGGGATAAAGGTTGCAGAGCTGGGGTGAAGGCTGTGGGGCTGGGATGAAGGCTGCAGGGCTGGGATGAAGGCTGCGGGGCCGGGATGAAGGCTTCAGGGCCATCCAGCTGCCGGAGGGGCCAGGAGTGCAGCCCCAGTGCCCAGGCAAGGCTTGGCGGTGGCGGCAGCTTTGCTCTGTTTACTCTGCAAGTTTGGCTGTGGCTGGGGTTGGTGAAGGGGTCAGGCTGATTGGGCTGTTTTCCTGTACTTTACAATTTCCTATGTGGTACTTTAATAGACGCTGGGGCGCCTACAGCTCCAGAGAGGCACGTTATTTTATTTCAGAAATGGAAGTAAATAAAGAAATAAATGCACCCCGGCAGCACCACCCCCTCCTCGGCTGCCTCGCTCCCTCACTATCTCTCCGCAGCCCCTCACCAGCTTCCTCTGGCTTGGGGAAACCTTGTTTAAACCAACAACAATATATTTTTAACGAGGACTGTTAATGAGCCCCGGCCCCAGCCTGCTGCAAGTGGCTTCCCCGAAGCTCTTTGCAGCAGCAGGGAGGCTTGGCGCTGGCTCTTTCCTTGGTGCAAACACCGAGACCTTGATGAGCACCAAGCTCTTCCCTGGACAAGGCTCCTCTGGGAAAAGTTTTGCTGGGATCACGTGGAGGAGCCTGGGAGGGATGGGGAGGACCCCAGCACGGTGCTGGTGCAGCCTTGGGGCATGCAGTGCTCTCCTCTCCATCACCGCGTGTTTAATCCAGGGTGGCTGTGACCCGGCAGGCGCCAGCCCCGTGCCTGTGTCCTGCAGCATCCCTGGGTCCTGTCCTGCTGCTGTCCCCCGAGACGAAGCCATTGCTGGGTCCGCAGCCAGAGGTGATGCTGCTGCGATGGATGGACTCACCAAGCCCAGCAAAACCAATCGCTGCCCCAGTCGCGCCAGTACAAACTGCAGAGATGAGCAGGGGGGAGATGGATCCTGGGCAGTTTGGGCATGGGGCTGGTCCCCATCGCTGCAGGGTGTCATGTCCCTGTGGGCTCGGTGGCACCTCTGCACCTGCTGGCATCTTGCTGCAGGGTGTGGGCAGCTGCCACCCCGGGGACCTGCCGCTGGTGCTTGTTTTTTGCACAAACACTGGGGCCGGCGTGTTGATAAGGTGCCAGCGGTGCCTTTCTCTGGGCCTTTCCCTGCTCTCCCCAGCCCTGAGGACAAACATTCCTGACATATTTGTCATGTTCGGCTCAATACAGCATCCTTCAGGAAAGGAAAAAAAAAAAATCAAATAAAAGAAAATCCGGTTCTTCCACTGCTCCCTTTAGCCTTCCTTTACACTTAAGCTTTTTAATTCCAGCTCTGAATAATACTCTTGATGGGGAGGCCTGAGAAGCTGCAGCCAGGGCAGGGGTACAGGGGGAGTGCAGCCGGGGGGGGGGGTGCAGGGGGAACCCCCCACCGTCCCCCCTGCTCCTGGCACCCACAGGGACCCTGCTGCTGGGGAGAGGAGGGGGCAGCTGCTGCAGGGCTGTAGGGGGCAGGTGCCCACGGGGCTCGCGGGTGACAGGGACATGGGAAGGGTGGCACTGGGTGGCTTTAAAGCAGACCTGGGGAGCAGGGAGTGACAAAGAGGGGGTTTCACACCTGTGTCTTTATTGGGGTGAATGAAAAGTCGCCCAGATCCCAAGGATGTCCCGTCAGCCCTGGTGCCCGGGGCGATGATCCCGCTGGGCTGGGGCGGTGGCACAGGACGTGTCACCCTGTGGCTGACAGGTGTGGTGATGTTCCCTTCACCCCTCTTTGCCTTTTCCCTTTTCCACCCCATTCCTCTGTCCCCTCCCCGTCACCCTCCTTTTTTTCACCAAATCCACCATCCTGTGTATTTATAAATGTTTAGTTTTGAGGCTGGGGCTTTGGTAGGTGGGTTTCCACGGCTCAGGGGTGTAGGACAGTGGCATCTCAAAGTCCTGCAATAAATCCCCCTTTTGGCTCCCCGTTGCCCCTGCCCGCAGCCCCCTGGCCCTGCCCGTGCCACGGCTTGCCGGGCGCCGGGGCCGCCTGCTCCCTTTCCAAGGACACCTGGGTATGGGGGCGAGCGGCGTGCGGCTTCAGAGAGTTCTCCCAGCTTGGGAAAAAGCCTCCGAGGCTCTTCCCCAGCTGTTTGCCTCCCCGAGACTCGGGGATCAGACCACGCCGCTGGCACGCTGCCGCCCCGCCGCGCTCCTACGGTACCACCTCTGCGGCAGACACGCACAGAAACCAGCCGGGAGCTGCCGTGGGGCAGGATGGGCTGGGGACCACCTGGATGGGCTCCGGCACGGCTGCTCCCATGCACAGGGGTCTGGGAGAGGGAAATCATGGGCAAGGGGGGCGATGGGGGCAGAGCCCCCGCTCCCCAGGTGCAGCTGGCCGCAATGTGCTGCCGGGGGCCCGGTGATGCTCCCACTTTTTTCCCACTCCCTCCTCCTCGCCCACCCCCGAGGAAAGTGATGTTTTTGGAGAAGAATGAAAGGAAAGCCGGGGGAACGCTCGCTGCGCTCATTCTGTCAGGGAGCCAAGAAATATGAAGCGCCCCTTTGTTGTTTTTTGGTTTTTTTAGTTGTTGTTTTTTTCTTTTGAGCAATTATCCTCCACAATTTGGCTTTTTGTATCTCCGTGTGTGTAAAACTAGTCCTTACGTCCTCCTTTATCCATGGGGAGCATGCTGCCTCCTCTCAGTGCCTGCCTCACGCTGGGCATCCGAGCCCCCCCACCCCTGCCCTGGCTGCCTAGTGGGTCAGAAAGGTGCAGAGCATCCCTAAAATCGGTCCTGAGCATGGGTGTTTGCTCTAACCTGAGTGTTGGGGCCGTTTACCCACAGCCATCACCTGCAGCACCCCCTCGCCCCAGCTCTGCCCCGAACTGACCCTTTGGGCAACTTTGAGCATCTCTTGGGCTGCTCCATCCTGCACCAGCCGCCTGTGGCTCCATCAGCCTTTCCCCAAAATGCTGCAGAGCAACCACAGGTACCCCTAGAGCTCCTCCGGTGCTGGGGAGGGTGCAGGGGGCTCTGCACCCCAGTTCCCATGCACAGAGCCCCGTCCTTGGCCCAGGGCTGCCCCCGCCGCCCTCTGCCCTCGCTGCTCTAAAGGGAATTACCCCAGCCAGGGTTTTATGGCTGTTCAAACACACGAGGCTTGACGCGGTGCAGAGGAAGGGCAGCTGCACCCCGGCTGTGCCCCTGCTCCCACGCACACCCTGTGCACCCCATTTCCCACAGCCGGGCCCCCCCATGGGCTCTGCAGCATCGTGCAACACCAGGGCTGGGCAGCAGAGAGGAGCAGCCGCTGTCCTGGCCCTGCTTTGTGATTTTGACTCCCCAGGCTTCGTTTGATGGGCGAAGCTCCCAGCAGCCGATGTCGTCTGGGTGCATCCCCCCGCCCCAGCAGAAGAGATGGGGTCAAGGGCTGGCAGAAGCTCTGCAGCCCCCCAAGGGAATCCCTCTCCTTCCCTCGTCCCATGCTTGGCTCCTTCTGCAACACCTTTCCCAGCCAAGGGCTCCCCGAGACACCGCTTATCCCTCTGCAGGGAGGGCAGATGTTACAAGGGGCTGTTTTTTACGATGTAGAACAAATCTTTTCCTTAGAGACGCAGAGACTGGTGTGCTGCAGTTACAGCCACAGGTGCCAGCCCTGGCTGGTGGCACAGGTCTGTCACCCTGGGAGAAAAGGCTCTAAAATTGCCAACGGGATGGAGAGGCTGTGGGTGTGAGGGAGGAGGAGGAATCGAAGGCACCAGGTTCTCCATGCAACGGGGGGTGACTGGTGGGATCTCCTGCCTATGGGGATGCTAAAAATGTACAGAGATGCAATGTCTGGATTTCATTGAAATGTCCATGGAAGAGGAATGTCCATGGAGGGCAGGCTGGGAACAGGGAGAGGCTGGCGGGGCACAGGGGGGAAGCATCGTCCATGCTGCCCTCTCCTTGCACTTC
>VZTO01020705.1:66313-90648 GCA_013400615.1 Syrrhaptes paradoxus
ACCAAATCCACCATCCTGTGTATTTATAAATGTTTAGTTTTGAGGCTGGGGCTTTGGTAGGTGGGTTTCCACGGCTCAGGGGTGTAGGACAGTGGCATCTCAAAGTCCTGCAATAAATCCCCCCTTTGGCTCCCCGTTGCCCCTGCCCGCAGCCCCCTGGCCCTGCCCGTGCCACGGCTTGCCGGGTGCCGGGGCCGCCCGCTCCCTTTCCAAGGACACCTGGGTACGGGGGCGAGCGGCGTGCGGCTTCAGAGAGTTCTCCCAGCTTGGGAAAAAGCCTCCGAGGCTCTTCCCCAGCTGTTTGCCTCCCCGAGACTCGGGGATCAGACCACGCCGCTGGCACGCTGCCGCCCCGCCGCGCTCCTACGGTACCACCTCTGCGGCAGACACGCACAGAAACCAGCCGGGAGCTGCCGTGGGGCAGGATGGGCTGGGGACCACCTGGATGGGCTCCGGCACGGCTGCTCCCATGCACAGGGGTCTGGGAGAGGGAAATCATGGGCAAGGGGGGCGATGGGGGCAGAGCCCCCGCTCCCCAGGTGCAGCTGGCCGCAATGTGCTGCCGGGGGCCCGGTGATGCTCCCACTTTTTTCCCACTCCCTCCTCCTCGCCCACCCCCGAGGAAAGTGATGTTTTTGGAGAAGAATGAAAGGAAAGCCGGGGGAACGCTCGCTGCGCTCATTCTGTCAGGGAGCCAAGAAATATGAAGCGCCCCTTTGTTGTTTTTTGGTTTTTTTAGTTGTTTTTTTTTTCTTTTGAGCAATTATCCTCCACAATTTGGCTTTTTGTATCTCTGTGTGTGTAAAACTAGTCCTTACATCCTCCTTTATCCATAGGGAGCGCGCTGCCTCCTCTCAGTGCCTGCATCATGCCGGGCATCCGAGCCCCCCCACCCCTGCCCTGGCTGCATAGTGGGTCAGAAAGGTGCAGAGCATCCCTAAAATCGGTCCTGAGCATGGGTGTTTGCTCTAACCTGAGTGTTGGGGCCGTTTCCCCACAGCCATCACCTGCAGCACCCCCTCGCCCCAGCTCTGCCCCGAACTGACCCTTTGGGCAACTTTGAGCATCCCTTGGGCTGCTCCATCCCGCACCAGCCGCCTGTGGCTCCATCAGCCTTTCCCCAAAATGCTGCAGAGCAACCACAGGTACCCCTAGAGCTCCTCCGGTGCTGGGGAGGGTGCAGGGGGCTCTGCACCCCAGTTCCCATGCACAGAGCCCCGTCCTTGGCCCAGGGCTGCCCCCGCCGCCCTCTGCCCTCGCTGCTCTAAAGGGAATTACCCCAGCTGGGGTTTTATGGCTGTTCAAACACACGAGGCTGCCACATGCTCCACCGGCCCGAGCCCGACGCGGTGCAGAGGAAGGGCAGCTGCACCCCGGCTGTGCCCCTGCTCCCACGCACACCCTGTGCACCCCATTTCCCACAGCCGGGCCCCCCCATGGGCTCTGCCGCATCGTGCAACACCGGGGCTGGGCAGCAGAGAGGAGCAGCCGCTGTGCTGGCCCTGCTTTGTGATTTTGACTCCCCAGGCTTTGTTTGATGGGCAAAGCTCCCAGCAGCCGATGTCGTCTGGGTGCATCCCCCCGCCCCAGCAGAAGAGATGGGGTCAAGGGCTGGCAGAAGCTCTGCAGCCCCCCAAGGGAATCCCTCTCCTTCCCTCGTCCCATGCTTGGCTCCTTCTGCAACACCTTTCCCAGCCAAGGGCTCCCCGAGACACCGCTTATCCCTCTGCAGGGAGGGCAGATGTTACAAGGGGCTGTTTTTTACGATGTAGAACAAATCTTTTCCTTAGAGACGCAGAGACTGGTGTGCTGCAGTTACAGCCACAGGTGCCAGCCCTGGCTGGTGGCACAGGTCTGTCACCCTGGGAGAAAAGGCTCTAAAATTGCCAACGGGATGGAGAGGCTGTGGGTGTGAGGGAGGAGGAGGAATCGAAGGCACCAGGTTCTCCATGCAACGGGGGGTGACTGGTGGGATCTCCTGCCTATGGGGATGCTAAAAATGTACAGAGATGCAATGTCTGGATTTCATTGAAATGTCCATGGAAGAGGAATGTCCATGGAGGGCAGGCTGGGAACAGGGAGAGGCTGGCGGGGCACAGGGGGGAAGCATCGTCCATGCTGCCCTCTCCTTGCACTTCTGTAGGGTTCTGCTCCTGTTGTAGAGGAGAGATGATGCCAGGCCAGGCAGCTGATTGCATGTCCTACAGCCTTACCCCTAGATGATGCCGGCCTTGGGGGGAAATGTGGCATTGGGAATAGTTGCTGGATTAAAGCATGCCTGGGTTTGCTGGCTGAAAGGTGTGAGCAATGTTCCAGCCTCTTGCAGCCCTCACATCCACCCTCTTCCTGCAGAAGAGGCTCGAGACCTCCACGTGTGCAGAGATCGCGACAGCAAGAGAGCTGGAGCGCTCTGTGCATCCCTGTGCAGGGTTCAGCCGTGGGGTTCCGGACGGGGAAGCCGCAGCGAGATAAACAAGGCTCCGGAGAGCATCCTCTGAACCCCCTCCCGCATCCCTCCTCCAGCTGCAGCTGCCTCCGGTCTGCAGAGAGTCCGGGTGGGCCAGTAAACATGGCCGGCAGTCCGTAAACAGCCCGGGCTAAACAGGACGTGAGCATCGCATCCGTCCCAGGGCTGGGCACGGCCACGGCGCTTGCTGGGGGGACTGGAAGCCCGGCAGGGTGCCAGCGGGCAGAGCATCCAGCCAGGGCATCCCGCTCCTGCAGCCCTGCACCCAGCCAGGACATCCCGCTCCTGCAGCCTTGCACCCAGCCAGGGCATCCCGCTCCTTCAGCCCTGCACCCAGCCAGGGCATCCCGCTCCTGCAGCCCTGCACCCAGCCAGGGCATCCCGCTCCTGCAGCCCTGCACCCAGCCAGGGCATCCCGCTCCTGCAGCCCTGCACCCAGCCAGGGCATCCCGCTCCTGCAGCCCTGCACCCAGCCAGGGCATCCCGCTCCTGCAGCCCTGCACCCAGCCAGGGCATCCCGCTCCTGCAGCCCTGCACCCAGCCAGGGCATCCCGCTCCTGCAGCCCTGCACCCAGCCAGGGCATCCCGCTCCTGCAGCCCTGCACCCAGCCAGGACATCCCGCTCCTGCAATCGAGCTCCCAGCCTGCACCCTCAGAGACCCTCGCCCCGGGGGTGTGCAGATGCTCTGTGTTTGCTGCAGGGATGTTTTGCCTCCGTTTTCTTGCAAAACAAGGCTGAAAAGCAGCAGCTGCAAAAGCTGCTGGTGAAAAAAAACAAGGACATTGTGATTTAAATGCGATTTTCATATCCACCCAAAGGTGCTTTGCATATGCTTGGAGATGGTGGCCTTGTGTTAAAGCTAATGGGGGCTGCTGTGATTCTGGGAGAATTTGGTGGCAGTTGTAAGGGACTTTTTGTCCCAGAGACAAAATTTACATAAAAACTTATCCCATAACTTGCTGTTGGGCTGCCTGGAGGAAACGGTGGAATCCCCTCGGTGTTGGAAGAGCTGAAGCCCCTGCCTGAGGCAACGCTGGGCTCATGCAAAGCCTGAACAAAAATTAGTTTATAAACTCCCTGCACGCTGAGGACATGAGCAGAGCCGGGTTTCCAATCCACGCAGGGGGACACAGGGGGCAGGGGGGTCTGGGTGGTGATGGGGCAGGGCTGCACCCCACATCCGCGCAGTGAGACTTATTTTCTTATCAGAAATGACCTGGCAAAGCCCCAAGCTGTGGTGAACTGTTTCAGCTCAAATAAAGGAGCTGACAGCTCCGTGGGATGGGGGTCTCCTGGCAGAGGGCAGGGGGGGGACAAGCCAGCCGCTGGGGT
Source organism: Syrrhaptes paradoxus (assembly GCA_013400615.1). Classification (NCBI taxonomy): domain Eukaryota; kingdom Metazoa; phylum Chordata; class Aves; order Pterocliformes; family Pteroclidae; genus Syrrhaptes; species Syrrhaptes paradoxus. Next base: position 70,114 of record VZTO01020705.1, read on the forward strand.
CTGGCGCTGCCGCGGGAACATCTCTGCCTGGAGGTTTAATGGCAAACACAAATGTGTGATGAGGTGTAAGCCAAGGAGCCCGTGCCAGGCCTTGCTGCCTACTTAATACCTGGGGCCCGTTCCATGGTGACGGCTCCCTCCTGGGTCATGAATATTTTTAGGCTCTGCTATAGCCATTTGAGTGCCCGGAGAGGCCGGTTCCTGGCCAGCCTCAGGAGGCGGTGCTGGGGCTGCTTGTGTTATTCCAAGGATGTCTTCCCCTATACACATCCCAGGGGATCTCCGGAATATCCTGATCTCTTTCTCTTTTTGTGTTTTTTTTATTTTCTTTTTTTTTCCCCCCCCTAACTTTCTCTGATGTAAGCGGAAATGAATCTGCTGCTTTGCAAGCGGGGGAAACCGCTGGTCCCCTCGCTGCTTCGGCATCGGGCTGGGAGCTCGGACAAAGGGCAGATCTGTCCCTCCTCGCCCCCTCCGGAGCCTGGGGCCAGAGAAAAGGTCCATGCTGAGCGCAGAAAGGGGGGTTCGCCCCTGCCCTTTGGTCTGCGCGAGGGGCTCCATCTGGAAGCACTAAGGACGGAGGGGAAACTGAGTTTCTAATATTGTGTTTGGCTGCGATCTTGTTGTAGCGACTGCTGTTAATGCAAATCCCGTGTTGATTTTCTCCAGCTCGCTTAGCCCGGTCGCAAGGCAGAAAGCAGGATTTCTGTCCAACTGGAGCCTGGAGAAAGGGCTGGAGAGGAGGAGGAGGAGGGGGAGAGAGTCGGTCAGGTGGGGCCAGTGGCATCAGGGCATCGCAACCATCCCCGACTTCACCCCTCTGCTACCCTGGGCAGCATGGGGGGGAACCCACCAGGGTCTCCCTGTGCCCCCAGACATCCCTCTGCTGTGTTTGCTGGGCTCGGGAAACCATGCTCCCAGAATTGCTGGTGGTTGCTGTGCCCAGGGTGTAAACACCCACCCTGTACCCTGAGGAAGAGTCGGGATGTACCGAGCTGAGCTGTACCCCACCCAGTGGGTGCCTGTCTGAGTGTCCTGCTTCATTTATCACTGTTAGAAGAATTTTTTTTTCTTGCAGTCTCAAATAGAAACAAGGGACGGTCAATGCCTCCTAAAGAAAAGCGTTGAGAATGAATTACCACGAGCACCCGCAGCCATTTGAGGCTTTTCCAAAAGCAATCCGTGGCTCAGTCACCTCTTGGTTAATGCCACAGCTCCACGAGCATCCCAGGTCGTGTCTCCTCGAGTTGCCTGAGTTCCTCTGCTCTCACCCCTTGGCAGAGGTGAGCAGAGCCGCTGCCAGCTCGGTGCAGAGGGATGTTCTGGGGGGATGTATCGCTGATCACTGGGAGATGCTTTTGGGTGGGAGGTGGCCGGCTGCGAGCCAGCATCCCTCTGGACCGCGCCGAGGAGGGCACACGGGGCAGCCCCGGGGTCACTTCTCGCCTTGCCCTGAGCTCTGGAGAGCTTCAACCAGGAGGGAGAAAAATCCATCTGACGTGTGGAGCGAGCACCGACACCTCTCGTCGGCCCTGCTCTAGAGCTGTTGGCGGCAGGTGAGGGTTTTCCTGCCCTCGCAGGGACCCCCACCACGTGCCGCTGCCCCGCGGGCTCCCCTCCCCACACCCAGGGTAGGGGCAGGGTCAGCAGGTGACAATTTGAGCAAAAGCTGATCCCGTTCCAGGTTCTTGAAGTCATTTTGCTTTTGCAACGTGCTAATTCCTGGGCCCAGAGAATAATTGATTCCAGATCCTGGAGCATTTTTGCAGGAGGGCGATGGGTCTTGGCAGCCCTCCCCACCTCCAGCACGAGCGGCACGGGGACCCTGCAGCTGCAGTGGGACCTCAGCACAGGGGGACAGACACAGCGGGGACGGCGGCAGCTCCCCGTGCCACCACAGGGCTTGGTGGGTGGCCGTGGGTGGCTGTGGGTGACCATGGTCCATGCCACGCTGCCCCATCTGCCAGCTGTGACTGAGAGGACACCTCCCCGCTGGTCCTCCCCATCCTCCCCGGCTGCTGCACGTGTCCCCCGCCATGGGGGACATCTGCTCGTGCTTTTCCTTCCCCCCCCTTCAGCTCTCCCGGCCGGAGGTGCAGCTTCAATCTTTCCGAGAATTCAGGAAGGTCAAAGACTTTTTTTCCCAGGGGTTCTCATCGGGCTGCATCTTCCCCAGATTGTATCAAAGCGAGAAACTGCATCATCTGCTGCGTCTGACCCCACCGTTAGCTCATTCCTTGGCTTCCCATTCCAGTCAGATTTATTCACCCATCTCCTGGGGGTCTGCCATCAGATCTGCCCCCCGGACAGCCCCACAGCTCCTGGGGGGCTGCTGAATGCCACAGCACCCCTCCTGCATCCTCCCTCTGCGCAACCCCGCATCCTCAGGGTGCACCCGCCGGGCATCCTCCCCGGGCTGCAGCATGCGACCTGGCCCCGCGGCTGTGGTCCAGGGTGATGGGGAGGTGGAGGTGGGGGGGGACGGCAGGGGGTGGGGGGCGGCCAGATCCGCAGCACTCAGAGCCCAAGGGGAGCCTCTGTGCAGCCAGGAGCTTTCCTGGTGAAGATTGCACTCGAGCAGAGTCAGCTTACGTTTATTTTTTCCTCTAATAAAAAACTAATAAAGGAGAAAATGAAAAAATAATTTTCTGGAATTCGCCTGTCTGCTCAGTTTCCTTTGTCCAATCCGCAGGGGCATGGATGTGCCGGCGTGTGAGATGTGGGTCATCGCAGTGTGGGTGCTGCAGTGCAGGGCATTGCATCCCCTTTCCCTTTCCCTTTTCCTTCCCTTTCCTTTCCCTTTTTATTTTCCTTTTCCTTTTTTCCTCTTCCTTTTCCTTCTCCATCTCCTTTTCCCTTCCCCATCCCTTTCCCCTTTCCCCTGCCCACCCCTCCCCTGCACTAGGACAGGGTTAGCCCATGGTGCTGTGCCAGAGCCCAGCGCCGCAGGGTCCCCATCCCACCCACAGACCCCCCTGCCCGCTCCGGTGCCCCCTGCTCACGCTGCCCTCGCTGCAGCCACCGGCAGCCCTTGGCCGGGGACAAACCCCCCTTGTCCCTCCCTTGTTGTTGTTTTGGGCTCTGTCCCTCTCCAAGCCCTGTGTAAATCTCTGCGCAGGGCCCATCCTGCATTATTTATGCTCGCAGCAGGACCCCTCGTGCTCTTTTATCCTGCCTCTTTAATACGAACCAGAGATTTTTTTTGGCTTAAAAAAACGTCTGCTGTGTTCCCGCTCCTTCCCCCGCCCAGCCCCGCGCCTTGGAAGTTCAGATAAGGGGAAGATTTATACGGGCGAGGAGGGAGGCGGGGAGCAGGGGGTTAAGAGCGAGTCGCTTTTGGGGGTTCTTTGAAGATAAATTTAACTTGTTCTTATCTGGGCTGCGTGCACTCAAGAAAATGTGAAGGCTGGGGAGGGCGGCCGCGCTGGGGAAGGTGGGGGCTGGTTTTAATCTTTACCCTGTTCCATTTCGGGTTCGTTATAGCGACATCCATCACTCCGGCCAGGTGGACGACACGGGTCCTCGCTGCTGCCCAGCGCTCGGGGATGCTCAGAGGGACCTGGGCTCCCCAGGAGGGGGGGTGCTGGAGAAGCCGTAAGCACCCGCAGGATGCGCTTTGATTGCACATCTCATCTATTAGGGGGCAGTGGGCGGGAACGGGGGGCAAAGGGGTCCCAGACCAGTGGAGCACTATTCGAACACCCCCCCTGCAATCTGCTGAGAGGGGCTGGGAGCACAGGAACAGCTGCGGCTAATGAGTGCTGGGCTCATTAGTGACCCACGCGCTCGGGGACGGCCGGGCTGGCCCGCGCTCGGCGCCAGGGGTTACTAAAGTGCTGCCAGGAAGGGTGATGGGGGGATCCCCTGGGCAGGAGGGGGGTCCCCTTGGCAGGAGGGGGGTCTGACAGTCGGGCTCTCCAGGAGCTTTTCACTTGGCTTCTCTAAAGGCGTGAGGCTGCCTTTGCCCGCGGGGTCTCTGCCTGGATCTTGGGGCTTCTCCCGGTGCAGAAGTGCCCCAAAATCTTCAGGGGAGCACATGCTCGGGGGGTGACCCGAGCATCCCTGGGCAATATCCCGAGTGATACCCAGGTGACACCCTGGGAAATATCCGGAGTGATACCCGGGGTGAGCCATGCTCATTGCCCTGGGCAGCCAACAGCATGTCTGAGCAGAGGCTGAAAAATGTATTTTTTTCACAGTTTCTTGTGGTGAGAAAATTCCATCTGGAATGTTGAAGGTTTTAGCAAAGGAGGGGACAAGGAAAAGCGGGTGCATGTGTGTGCATAGGGAACATTTACCTCCTTGCTGCCTGGTCTCTTAGAAAATGCAAACACGGTTTGGTTTTTCTCAGCTCCCGCATATCGCATCCCTTCCGAGGAGCCCGCTGGGCACCCCAGGACCACCCCGAGCCCAGCGCCGCGGGGTGCAGGGGCCCCATCCCGGGCGGTCCCCCCGCACAGCATCGCCCGGGGCGGCCGTGTGTCACTGCAAAGGCCACTTCCCCTGGCTCAGAGGGAGGGTTTGGTGCCTGACCCATGACCCCGGTGTCAGCAGGTATTAACGATCCCCTCATCCCTGGCGGGATTGCCAGCCCCCAGCCCGCCAAGGAATGTGCTGCCTTTGGGGAGGCAAAGAGCATCCCTGCAGTGCTGCGGTGGGGACGGGCACCCACAGCCCCCCAGAGCTCTGCTCCATCCCACCAGCCGGCTGCTATCTCTGACCCCCATCTCTAATTTATGTGCCAGGGTTTTGGCTGCCGGGGCTGCTTTAATTCATGGGAGGAAGGCAGGCAGGTCCCTTCAGCCCGGCCATATATCTGCCCAGGGTTATCTCAGAACCCAGCCTGGCTATCGCAGCCCTATAAGGGGCCGAGCATCATGGCGTGGCGGCCGTGCCCCTCCTGCCGGGGTCCCTCTCCTCCCCCCGATGCTCTCAAGGCTCATCGCCTCCCTCCCCGGGGTCGCTGGCAGTTAACCTGATGCAGGGGTGTGGGGCACGGCTTTTGGGGCAGGAGCCCATGATGCTTCTGCGCTGGGGACACGAGGAGGGAAAGGGTCCCCACAGAGCCGGGGCTGATGGTTTTGCCCCCCCGCTGGGGTTTTCCATAGTGGCTTCATTGTCTCTCTGGTGCTGGGGTGATTTAATGATGCTCCAACCAGCAACAAAGGGTTAAAAGCAGCCACAAGTGTTTGAAATCTAAATGGGAAGGAGAAATGGTGAAAAGAAAAGCTGAGGTATAAATAAATGACTTTCCTAAGACCACGCCAGCAGGTCTAGAAGGCAAATCAGTATCTTATCCATGGAGCAGTGATGTTTTCCATGTGCTCTGTGCTCTCTCCGTGCAGTGGGCTGGGGGGAAGCACATGGGAAACCATTTCCTTCCCTTCTCACTCCCCCTCGAAGGTAAATGCTGCACGGAGCAGGAGCGATCCATCAGGCTGAGGACCTCTATTTGTGTTTCAATCAACTGGAAATGAGTAAGGACCTGGGTAACAGGAGCAGGTATTTTGCATCTGGCTGTTGAAAGGTCTGAGACCCTGGGGGTCTCTTGGCTTCTTCTGATATATTGTGGCTGCATGTTCCGATGCTGCCTGGTGTCAGCCTCTCTCTGCCGGGGATGGAGATGGGGACACGATCCTGGAGCCAGTCCCACCGTGCTGGTGCATCACTCCGGGTGCGTACAGAGGGAGAGCAAAGGTGTCCCCTGGTTCTTGTTCCCAGCATCCCTCCATTATGCAGCATGTGTCCTTGAGGGTCTAATCCCTGGTGGGGAAGGAAAAGTGCCATGTCCCTACATCCAACGTGCTCACCACTGACCTTGTTTTCCAAATCCTTTGCTATGGTGTAGGAGGCTGCTGCCTCCCATGGGCTGGGGTGCTGGAGAGACCCGACAAGGGCTGGGGGTCCCAGCCCTTGGCGCTGAAGGACAGAATCCTCCATGGGATCCCCTTCCCACTTGCCCACATCCTCCCAGCATGGCCCTGCGCTCTAACTGGGATGAGCTGGGACCATCCTGGTATGTAGAAATGCCCCAGACGGGATGTTGGTGGTGGATTTGGTGGTGGGGGCAGCACTCAGGCAGGGTGCAGGCAGGGATGCTGAGATGCTTTGGGAAAGGCAGAGTCCTTGAGCACCAGCGGGGAGGATGTGGGCAGCCCAAGAACAGCCAGAGAGCAGCAAGTACAGCCCTGGGGCTCTGCGGTGGGGAAGGGATGCGAGCAGCAAAGGCAAAGGCAAGGCAGAGGGCAGGAGCCCGTGGGGAGGCAGCTCAAAAAGTTCCTTTCAGCATCAAGAAACCCAGCTTGCCTGAAGGCGAGAGAAAGGAGCAGAAGAGATGGTAGGGCAGGCGTAAGATGTGGTTTTGGGGGATGCGGTGAGACAGAGGCAAGGGTAGGGAATGAAATCCTCCAGCACATCAGAGGGAGAGGGCTGCGAGGGAATTTGTGCATCGGCAAGAAACCCACAGGCAGTGAAAGAAAAAGGGAAGAGGGAAGGACACTGCGGAGGAGAGAGGAGGATTTCTCTGCAGCAGAATCCTTTAGAGCGAACGGCCGTGTGCCGGCAGCCAGCCCAGCATGGGCAGGAGCGAGGGAACCGCCGCCAAAGAGGGGTCCCAAAGTCATCCCCAAGCCACTGGCACACCGGAGAGCACCGAGGATGGCCAGCCTCCTCCGAGGCTCCAGAAGGATGAAGCCGCTCAGCTGCTAGACTAAATAGATTGGGCTGGGAACTGGCCAAGGGAAAAAAATGCCTGTTAAAAATGCCGATTCATCAGCTTCATCGTGAGCAGATCAGCACTGTTCTCTTTTTACACTGCAGAAAAAGAGAAAAACTCTACAAATTACTGAATGTTTGGTTCTTTTCTGTTGCAAAAATCCTGAAATTAAAGTTAATGATAGGAAAACATATTCAAAAATAAATGGCCATCATGACTGAAACAAAAGCTTATGGGGAGAGCAGGTTTTGATTGTCCTGAGCTCTTCTTTGCAATTATTTTCCCTTCCCCTGCCCCTTTTGGTTTTGTTTTTTTTGAGATATGACGCCCTTGCTTCCCAGCTCCACAGCTGTGGCTGGATTTGGGTGACGAGGGGTGAGAGCAGCCCTGGCCCAGGGGAACGGCTGAGCCCCTGGGGATGATGAGGATGGAGCAGGGGACCCTCCTGTGAGGAGCCGTGTTCTGCTCCCGTGACTAAAGTTATAATTAAGAACCTTTTAATTAAGCTTGTGGTCCCTAAAAAAATACCTCGATGAAAGATTAGAGAAAATAGCGCAAAGGAAATATCTCCCGTACAAAGAGCGAGGCTGTGTGAAAGCAGTAATGGGTCTAGCAGAAGTCCTCTCCGTTGGATATAAAGTGAGAAAAGATGTCTTAATTGCTAATCCAGAGAAATTCAGAGCAACAGCCAGAACGTCCCCTCCCCAGCATGGAACGGATCTGCAGAGGATTCTCGGAAAGATTAATCATGGGACAAATTCGTTATAAGCACATAGGTGAGCCCAAAGACCTGAGATGCTGCACCAGGCTCCTCTGGAAAAGGGATTTTGAGGGGAGGAGAGGAAGCTGACGGAGGCATTGGAGCAGCTCCCAGCAGCGATTGCTCCCGGGTGACCGCGCTGGGGCTGAAGGCCAGGCAGTGGTGGCATCACCCAGCTGCTGTGGCATCGCCGATGAGGCGCAGGGACCGTGCTCAAGGGGACTAACCCCCTGCAGCTCTCCATCCCGGGGGCTGGGGCAGCAGGGCTGGGGGCTTGGGGAGGGGCATTTCTGCAGTGATCAGCAAGATGCTGCAGTCCCCCGAGAGTGGGGTAGGTGCTGGCAGTTCCCCCCTCCCCAAAATGGGGTGTTCCCTCCTGCAGCCCCCTATTCCCAGGCTGGTTTCCCACCACAGGCTGTGCTGGAAGCACAAGGTGGGACCATGGCATCTCAGCATCCGATCCCGGACCCAACCCTGAGCCCCCCAGGACTCCAGGCAGTGGGAAAAGGGAGCAAAGAGACCAGCTTCATCCCATCAGTGCAAGCCCACGGGTCTCCTGCAGCAATTAATCCTTTTTGCTGGGAACCCAGCCCCTCTGGGAGCTGGTGGTGCAGCTGTGGGTGCCTGGCAGTATGTGCAACTTGGGGGTACAGAGTGGGGACCTCCGAGTGCTGTGAGCCTGCAGCAGGGCAGTGGGCAGGGTGCTGATGCTGCAGGCAGCATCCTGTCTCCTTGACTTGTCAAAAAGAAGACTTGGGGTCTTGTTTTCCCATCTCTGCAGCTGCTGGTGGGGGGCCAGGGAAGCCCCCGGTGCCCTGAACCGTGTCTGGAAGCACTTGCACAGTCCTGGCTGGGGGGATGCGCAGGGCTGGGGAGGGAAGGGGCGATGAGAGGAGCAGCATGTGCGGCGGGGATGCACGATTTAGCACAGACGTCCTTCCTGCATCGCTGCTGACAGACCCGGGGTCGGGGAGATTCATGTGGCTGCAAAGTTGGTTAAACTGCCCCATGCACTCAGTGAGTGGGGAAATGGCTGGGGTGGCTGTGCCCTAGCCCCAGGGACCACTCAGGGCTCACACAGAACTGGGTTTATCCTGGTGCAGGGCTATGAGACATTTGCACTACTGGACTTTGCTCCTGAGCTGGGTGGGTGCAGCTGGGGAGGATGCAGCCCCTCCTGTCCTGCAGCGCCTGGGACTCCAGCACCCTGGAAAAATGCCCCTTGTGCAATCACACTTGTGCTGACCCTGTCCCAGCGATGCTGGGATGCTGCCACAGCCCTCGTTCCACCCAACACACAGAAGATGAAGGATCCAGCCCCTCCAGGGCAGTTATTGAGATTTGTGTGTTCATACGTGTCTGACACGAACCCAATGTGACCGCCCGGTGCCAGGCAAGCCGGGAGCTGCATCCCCGGCAGCACCTTGCCATGGGGCGAGCAGCAGAAACCTCACCGATGGGCTGAGTGACCCCTTTTCAGGGGTCCTGGCCATTTTCTTAGCTGCTACAGTTTGGAAAAGCAGCTTGTTTCACAGGGCTGGTGTCTGCAACCAGATCCTCAGAGCTACATCTGCTGCTCGGGCAGGACGGGGTGTGTGGGAGCCCTGTGTAAGGACACGGCAGCAGAAGACCCCCATGGGGAGGCCCTGGAGAGGACCTGTTTGCAGGGGGGGTGGGATGCCCCCCAAATTTCAGCAGCTCTGGGTGTGAACTGCTGTGCCAAGACCTTGTGCACTGACCCAGGGCTGGGAGGAGCCGGCAAAGGTCTCCATCAAAGATGGGTCACTCTCGTGAACACATCCAAAGCCACCCCACTGCTCCCCTTCCCGCCGAGCATCTGCCGGGTAATGGCTTTCAGGTGGCCCAGGAGGTTCAAAGGGATGGAGAGGGCTCCATGTGTGGGGGGTGGGACAGGAGGCTGCAGCATCTGGATGGGAAAAGGGGGGATGCTGAACACACCCATCCTCCATGGGACCACCACACGCAGCCCTCCCCACCTTGTACCAGACAGATGTTGATGTCAAAACCTCCTTTGGGTCAGTCCTGACATGGAAGAGTTTGGGTGGAGAAAAAAAAGTTCAAAAATGAGAATGTTGGGGGGAATTTTTACTTTTCCCTACTTCACTCCAAGAAACAAATTTCTGCTTTTTCTGAACAGACTGAAAACATGCTTTTTCCCCATCTTTCTTACACATGGGGAGAGTGTTGGCTGGTTCATGACCTATCCCACCCCCCTGTTCTACCTCACCCCTATTGAGTCACAGGTGCCCAGGGAAGCCGTGCCAGTGCCGAGGCAGAAGCAGCTCAAAGGTGCGATGGCTTTGTCATGGCTTAACATGTTACCCCACGTCAGCAGGGCCCGCGGCAAGCAGGAGGTGAAGGAGGAGATGAAAGAGATTTCCTCGCCCGGCATGGAAGCAAAACATATTTCACCCCATGCTCGCCCCAGCCGCAAACATTTGGATGCTGCAGCTGGGTTTGCCTGGGGTAAAAAAAATCCCACGGCCATGGCAAGGGGCACCTGGCACTGCCGAGGGCATGGTGTGGATAACTGGGATGGAGCTGGGATGCTGCTGGGATGCAGATAACCAGGATGGAGGTGGGGTGCTACTGGCTGGTGCTGGTCCAGCTCGGCCAGCAGAAACTTTGGCTGTTCCTGCATCCCAGAGCGATGGGGCTGATCTCAGAGCAAACACCTGCAGGGCACGGCACAGGAAAAATAAAGGGTTGGAAGGAGAGGGGCTCAGTGGGTCACCTGGCCTCCTTATCTCCCCCGACTGTTTGCTCCAGGATTAAGGTAGAGGCTGCAAGATGCAAAAGTCCAAGGAAAACCATCCAGAGGAGGCTTGGCTGGGACAATCAGGGGACTCTGCCCCTGCCCACCCCAGGATTGCGGCCGAAGTCTGGCGTTTAAAGTCCAAGCAGATTGCTGGCGTGATTTACGACTCATTATTCTTTGGTGCAAGAGTTGGTTAATGAGCAATGAGGGGTTGGGCAGGCTGTGGGGATGATGTGAGGAGGGGGCAGGCTGGGTGCACCCACGGGAATGGGCTGTTCCCCCCAGCAAGCCCCAGGATACAGGAAAACCTGGATGGAAGGGGAGCAGCTCTGCTTCGCTGCTTGTTTCCAACCAGTCAGCAATTTCTGCCTGATGAGGGGGGTCTTACCCGAAGCTAGTGTGAGAAGGATGTGTCAAAGGGGCTTTCTGAACCCCCGTTGCCTGCCAGGAATTGCCCCCGACCTGCCCTTCCCACTCAGGCACAGAGTGGCATGAACATTAACAGATAAAAAAAAAATATATATATAACTAAACCCCAGCCGAAACTAAAGCACTCCCCAGTGGTAGGGAGGGAGAGCAAAGGTGAGCAGGGCTGGGCTCTTGGCAATGTTTTGGGGCTCCCCCCCACCCCCTGTGGGTTTCTCCAAGGGCATTTCTGGAGCTGTGATTGATTCATGCCTTCCAGCCTGGCTGGAGGCAGCCCCTCGCCCCAGCCCTGTCCCAGCAGGATGGCGAGGTGGGGCTGGGCTCTGTGGGCAGGCAGGCAGATGGTCCAAAGCATAAATCACGGTCCAAGGAGGGATCTGCAGCCCGGACCTTTCTGCAAAAGCCAGGGTCCCCGCAATGTGCTGGCCACAGGTCAGCAGCTGCGGGCAAAGGGCACACTCAGGGTCTCTGTGTTTGCTCTGGGAAGAGGCTCTGCAACAACAGCTCCTGCTCATCCCACGCCACATGTGCATTTGCACACCCCGGCATCCCAGTGGGTCTATGCATACAGCCCAGAAGTGATGACAGCCCCAAATTTTCCATCCTGGGCATGGTGGCTGTACCATTAAGTGCTTCCAGCACCCTGGGGTGCAAGTGCTGCGGGCAGCTCTGCTCTCCGTCACCATGCACCGGCCAGGGGAGAGCTCCCTGCCTGCATTGCTGCCTGCACGGGTGCTCTCCCTGCCTGTATGGGATGTGGGGTGCTCCCCCTGCCCATGCCGGGTTGCTTCTCTCCTGCCCACTGACCCAGAGCCCGCAAGGAACAAGCTGTTTGCAAAGAGGCTGAGCAAGCGCTCCCACCTTTCCCTCGAAACCACAGTTTCATTAAAGTGGAATTCAGCTAAAAGGTCAGCACAAAACCCCCAGCTGAGATCACCGCTCCGACCCCCCCGTGAGCCGCCCGCGCAGAGCGTCACTGCTGTGGGGTGCGCGCAGCCCCCTCCATCCTGCCCTTGCCTGCTCTGCCCAGGGTGGGACAGGCAGCACAGCCTGCCCGGTCCCTGCCCGCTGCTGGGGTTGGGGGCACAGCTGTGCTGAACCCCCAGGAGCAAAGGGTTGCAGAGACAAGCCACAATGTGCACCTACTGCCCACCCCAGGGACATGGTGCCTGTGCTGCTGGCTGAGCTCCATGCTGGAAACAGGGCTGGGGGGAGTGTGCCTACACCAGGCAATGAAGGGGCTGGGGGCTCCAGGCTGGGCTTAAATAGAGCTGGGGGCAGGTGCGGGGAGCCCCAGGTGAGGCTGCTCGGGGAGTGATTCCCCCAGTGCCCCCAGGACCTGACAGCAGGTTAATTTAACCCTGTGCTCCAGCTGCAGCGTCCCCAGCCCTGCAGGCGGGCAGCCATCATGGCAAGGACCAAAAAGCCCATCTGAGGTGGCAATGGTGACACCAGAGCCACATCCACCTGCTTGCACACTGTTCTGCAGGGTCCTGGGAGAGGGACCCCCAGCAAAGCCCATGTCCTGTGGTCCAAGCGAGCCGGAGAAGGCAGCCAGCTCCATCTCTCCAAATCCCTTTGTTTCCTCTGTGATACGTATTTAGGAAAATGAGAAGGATGCGGTGGGGAAGGGATGGAGGGCTCAAAGCTGATTTAAGTTAGCGTGTTAGACCACGAGCTTGTTTGGCCCCAGGGAGTGCTGGGGACGAGGAAGGCACTTGGCGTGGGACATCGGGAAGCGCCGCTGTTCCTGCGCCCTGGGTAAACGGTAATTAACATCTGCAAGGAACGAGGATGGGTTTGGAGATAAAATGTTCTTTGCTTAAGTTAAACAGCAACACGATCGCAGCTTTGTTAGAGATCCGCTTTCCCAAACAGCCAGGTGTTTCCTTGCAGTAGCACTGGGGGGGGCCACCAGGGACTGTCCCCCCTGTCCCTGCTCACCCAGGTGGCATCGGGGCCATGCACCACCCCGGGACCCCCCCTAATCCTGCAGCCACAGCCCCAGGCATCATCCGTGGCATCAGGGCTCCGGGAAGGGCTCAGAGCTCCTTACAAGGGTGCTTCAGCCCGGCTTAGTCGCTGTCTTAAGTCCTCTCTGGCGGGGGGCAGAGGAATCCGCTCTCCTCCCCAGGAATCGGATATCAGGGGAATTAAGAGAGAAACAGGATCTAAATCCTCCAGTTCCTCTCTAAGCCGCTTCTTGCACAATCGGGTGCCTCTGGGTCAGTCCCCTGGATGCAGCACTCTCCTGCCTGTCCCCAGCCTGTCTCCAGCCACGGGTGTCACCCCTTGTCCCTGTCCCCATCTGAGCTGGTAGCTTGTGCAAAATGCCAAGGCACGGGAGGGGGGCTCTTCTCAGGGGTCAGAGAGCCTCTGCTGCTTTTTTTGGGGTCCTTTGGGTCCTTTGGTGATGATTTTTGGGGTCCCCTTTTGCAATCGAGGGGGCTATTGCCAGCAGAAAGCCCAGGCTGCAGAGCCAGCGGTGGGAGGGGAGGAAGAAGAAGTTGGGCACTGGGGCTGCTTCACCCAGAGAAAGCACTGGCTTTGCCCCCCATCCACCCCCGGCCCTGCTGCCCTTTGGGGATCACTGTGAACCCCTTGGCTGCAGAATCAGCCCTGGGGGTGGAACAGAGGCACTTTCTGCTGCCCCAGCCCTCTCTCCTGCCCATGCTCCCCTGGGCATCATGACCCCAATTCCTGCAAAATGGGTCTGCGGGACCAATTTCCCCATCCTGCCCCTTGCTCGTGCCTGTGTGGTCTCCCCGCAGCTCAGCCACCCCTCTCCCAGGAGACCCAGAGCCCCCTCTCCCTCCCCTCCATGCCGCAGCTCTGCCTGCTTCTTCCTCGCCTCCTCTTCCTCGCCACCTTTGCCTCCCGCTCTGCCCGGGCTGGCTGGGGCTCTCCTTCCCTCTGCCAAAGTCAACACGGCAGTGGCGAGGTGCCCAGCCCGGTCCCAGTGCTGACAGCCCCCCCCCCCGGTCCCCGATCGACAGGTAGGAAATAAATAATGTCAGGAAGATAAACAGAGTAAACACAGCCCCAGCTATTGCGTTTCTGAAAATATTTGCAGAAGGGACGCGCCCATCCCGTGAGTCAGCAGCCAGGAAGGGTGCAGCTGGTGGGGGGACAGTGGCAGNCCTTGGGCAAGGGTGGGTGGTGGGCACCCAAGGGTCTGTGGGTCCCCCCACACGAGGGTGGGGTGTCAGGACCCTTGGGTGGCTCCCCCAGCTCCCCAAGTTGTCCCTGGGAGATGCTCATTCTGCAGCCCCCAGTGCAAAGCTGCAAAGCGAGGGGATGCTTGGTTGGGTGGATGTTGAGCTTGTTGAACCAGGAACTCAAAGCCCAGCTCCTAGGAGGGGCTTGTAAAGACCCCTGTCCCCTCTGGGGACATCAGGGGGCTGGCCACGGTAGCCCCACAGTTGGCACTGGGAGCAGCCAGAGCAGCCATCCTGGCTGGGAGATATTCCGCAGTAATCCGGGTGCTTAGCAGGGTGATTTATCTCACCTTGCTCCCAACTTTGCTTTTCCTTCTCTCCTCGCCTCTGGCCGCGCGTGCCCGTGATGGTGCTGGCTGCCGCAGCACCCCTGCGCCTGCGGACCCTGTGCGCCCCACTAATTGGCAGTGATGGACGAGGGAGGGAGCGGCAGCGTGGCTCGCATCCCAGAATACGGCTCTCAGCGGTGACAGTGACAGATCGACCCCTCGGAACCAATGGGGCTGCTCACTTGGGGGACCTGCAGAGGGGGTCCCAGGAGAGCACCCCCCTGCCCCATGGCTGCGCTCGGGGCGGATGAGCTGATGCAGTTTGCAAGGGCAGGTTGTGGATGCTGCAGAGATGCTTCCCTGGATCCCTCCCAGCTCTGTGGGGCTCGTGGGCTGCATCCCTCCATGTGCAACCAGCATGTGCATCGTGCGGGGCTGGTGCAAGCTGGGGAGGCTGCACTGACACCCCCGGAGCGAGGCTGCTCCAGATGAAAAAGTCCTAGAAAGCACAATTAAAATTATTAGAAATCACCGGGAAAATTGCTAGAAAGGTTCTCATCTGAAATTTTAGAAAGTAGCGGAAAATTCTGAGAAAAGTCCTAGACTGAGGGTTTACCAGATGGGGAAGTTTCTGAAAAGTATTTGGAGAATTTCATTAAAAGATTCTAGACTGAGGAATTTCTTGAGAGCCCTTGTGGGATTCTTGAAGTTCATTAGGATGTTCCTGGGCAGGTTGTAGATAAGGAAATACAGGAAAACTCCTGAAAGATGGAAAATTCCTGGGAAAATTGGAAAATTCCTGGGAAGTTTCTAGCTGGAGGAAGGTCAAGGAAGCTCTAGGGCATTCCTTGGAATGTTCCAGATTGGGGGAGTCCTGTGAGGCCCTTGAATGTTCCTGGAAATGTTCTAGACACAAGTCATAGAAAGACCCGTGAAGGATGTAGAAAGGCTTTGGACTGAGGATTTCCTGGGAAGATATGGAAAATTCCTAGAAAACAGTGGGGCACTGCAAGAAAAGATCTAGAAGGAGGACTTAAGAAGAAGACCCTCCTCCCCAAACTCATAGCTCTAGAGAAAAAACCTCTAGAAGCTGTCGACATGTGGATCCTGAGACAGTTCCAGAAATTTCCTGGGAATTTGCAGGTGAAGGACTCCAGCACAGTATCCAGCTTGGTCCTCTTCATCTTTTTTTTTTTTTTTTTTTCCCTCATCTGTAAGCTCTCCATCTTTCCCGGAAAGCCGAGCAGAACCCGTGGGACACGACTGTCTTGTCTCACGGCCCTGGACGTGTTGTTTGATGGAGATGGTCAAACAGCCGTGGCACATCAAAGGCTGTGCCGCGGGAGGGAAAAGCTGCTGTTTGCAGGAGCCGGGCAAACGCTTGGGCCAGGTTCAGCGCTCGGTGTGAGCACCAGCACGGCCCGACCCCCGGCAGGATTTCCACGGGCTGGGGGTCTGAGCTGAAGACAAAGGCATCTATCTGGAGGTGATGCTGGTTTTGCCTCTGCCCCTTCTCAAGCTGCTGAGCTGAGCCCAGGGTGACAAGTCCCTCCTCAGGTGACAAGTCCCACAATCCCATTAAGCCATTTCATGGGAAAATGATTTCTACTCCTTTGCATAAAGCTGTTGCCTAAGGATTGCATTGTCGATTTTTCCGCTCACTCTGTATTTTCCAGTTATTTGTCTCTTCATCCTCCTTTCCAGGTCCATTCCAACTCTCCCCATGCAGGTGCTATCCCAAACCTTTGGTTGGTGTTGCAATGCTTTTCTGCACCTTCTTCTCTCTTTGTGGTGTGGGTCAGCAGGAGCCAAGCTGCCGGAGCTTCCCAGCTCCAGACGAAGGAAAAATGACATTTTCTCTTTTGTTCTCTCTTCTGTCTCCAAGAGTTCTTAATATTCCACTTGCCTTTTTTGACTCTCGCTAATCGTTGCAAGGATGGCTTCAAAGAGCTCTCTGCAATGTCTCCGAGATCTCTTTAAAGCCCAGTAATTGCTGATACCGACCCGTCGCTGCATGCATGTGGCGGGGGTGATGCTTTTCATGTTCATTACTTTGCAATTATGCACAGTGACGCTCATCTGCCGTTTTATTGCCCTGTTCCGCACCATCGTTATGTTTCTCTGCAGTTCGCTGGTGTTAGGCTGAGCTGCCTGGATAACGTGAGGCCACATGCGGGCTGGATGCTTGTCTCCCAGCTCATTTTGGGGAGGGGACCAGTGGTGGTTTTTGGCCAGACCCCCACTGGACCTTGCTGAAAGTCCTTTCCACTGCGGGGATGGGTTGCTCACGCCTGATCCTTGCCCACTGTCTTCAACCAGTGATCAATCTGAAAAACCTTCCCATTTAACCCAGGGCAGCTTTCCTCACCGACCTTGTAGAATGCTTTCAGAAAACCCAGCGATTGCACAGCAATCTTCCTGGAGAAATACTCATCCCAGAGCATCTAAAGCTGGAGATTTTGTGGGTCTCTGTCCTGAACCATGCATCAGTTCCATGTCCTGGAAATTTTGGGATGGGTGCTGTGCTCCTCCGGGCTCTGCGATACAGCTCCAGCCCGGCCAAGGAGGAGCTGGGCTGGCCGGGAGGGATGCTCCAGCTTCCAGGAGCTAGGAGGGATGGTCCAGCTTCCAGGAGCCAGGAAGGATGCTCTGGCTTCCAGGAGCCAGGAGGGATGCTCCTTTATCAGATCCCAGGAACAGCAGCACAGGAACAGCAGCAGGTAGAGGGGACTTTGGAAGAGCATCTTGGGCTTGACACAATCTCTTGAGATGTTAGTGGTACCTGCTCCTTTGGGCAACACCCCGCCAAGGTTGGACAGCTGGGAGGAAAGCGCTGGCCTTTTTTCTTTCAATTTTTCTCTTTTCTTGAGTGAAGAGCTTGAAAGGAATTGGCGTAAAGTAAACAGAGGAGTTGTTGGGGCAGGATGGGCAGCGGTGCGGCAGCGCTGGCGGGACGTGCGGAGGTTGGCGCTGCCTCGGACAGGGAGGATTGAGCGTGGGATAGCGTTCCTGGCTTCCCAGCACCCTGAGGATGTTAGTGTTCAGACTTCATCAATAAGGCTCTTCTCCCGCAGCTCCCAGAGATGTTTATGAAAGAGATACAGGAAGGGAGGAAGATCAAACCTGCTTTAGCGAGGCCCTTCTGGCTTTATCTGTGGTTTATGAGGTGACCAGACCTCGGCGGCTCTGTTTTAACTTGTTTTGATCTGGCTGTGCTTTATGACTATTTTTCTGAAATGTTTTGACAGGAGCGAGCCTCGCCCGTCTGGGCTCCTCCGCGGGAGCCGCATCTCCCTGCCGTAGGGAGCCTCGGGGCCACGCTTCCTGGCTGTGGCCAGGAAAATGCTCTGACGGCCCAGCTTTTCCCAAAAAAAGGGCAAAATTCTGAGGGAGCCATGGGGGAGACGGTGCCGGCCCCAGTGATGCTGCAGCTCGGGTCCGGCGCGGTCCGATGCTGCCACTTTGCTGTGCCAGCGCATCGGCTTGGCTGGGGGGCACTTGCCCTTGTCATGATGCTTTGCTTCCCAAAACCTGTGAAGTAAATTTGCCTGCTCTAACCCAAGTGTTTGGCAGCCTTTTCCCCATGGTGCTTCTTAGAGGGGCTTTCCAAACTTCCCAGCAATGGTTTTGCATCAGATATTTAGGCTTTCAGGTTAGGGTTTTTTTTCCCTGAAAATTAGCTTGTGTTTACATACTTTTTTTATTTTTTTTCAGATAAAGAAACTTCCAGCTGCAAACCACATTTCTAGGAGGAAAAATCCTTTGTGTTTTCAGTGAAAAGTGGAACATTTTGATGAATCGTTCTCATGTCTATTTAATTCTTTTGCAGACAATACTCAAAGATGGCATCGGAGCTGCTGGCTGGCTTTGGAGCAGAGTCAGATCTACCCATCAGCAGGCACAGCTGCGTATTGCACACCTGAGTGATGTGATGAATCCTCGTGGGTATGGAGCAGGTCTCCAGCTCAGAGGATGGGGTCCCCAGGGGCTGGAGCCACCAGGGAAATAAAGTTTGTCACATCAGCCCATCAGCAAAGGATGCTACCAGCAGCCAGCACGGGATGGAGGCATGCAGGTGCAATGCCAGGGCAGTGGGGACCAGGCTGCAGGAGGAAAACATCCTGGACCAGCACTGTTTGGACCAAGGGAGGGCTGTGGGGATGAGGGGAGGGCAGGATCTGGCCCCAGGCACTCGACATCACACTATGGGGTTGGTCCTGGCCAGGATGCTCGCAGCCCTGATACTAGGGAGCTGGCATTATCCAGATGGAATACCTGCTCCCCGGTAATTAAGGATGTGTTGACATTAAGAGCCCGGTTTCTCTCTTTGGTTTAAGCATGCTGATGGCCTCCAACCGCCCGGCTTTGTTAGGAGCTTTGCGGATCGGCGTGTGCAGCGAGCGATTAGCAGATGAGTGTAAAATTGCCTCCTGCTAATTTATGCAGATTTCCTCCCTTCTTGCTGGGCGCTGCGGCCGTGCCCGCTGCCGGCCCCTTCCAGCCCCCTGTTTGGGGGATGCCTTGCTCCCCGGAGTCGTCCATGAGAAGACGACCCCTGACGGGATGTGTAGCGACCTTGCTGGGGCTGCAGCAGGGTGGTTAGCTGCATCCCAGCACGAGGCAAGGTGGAAGGAGGATCGCCAGGCAGCGAGCTGCAGCTGCCGTTCGCATCTCAGTGGGTGTTTTCTTCATTAAAATGCTGCGGGAAGAGGTTACCTCTCCTGCCTCCGTGTTTATTGCTGCCGGGATGGAAGCAGAAGCCCTTTGTCAGGGAGAATACAAAGGAATTTTTGGCTGAGAGGGCTTTCTGTGTGCCGGCGAGGGCACTTGGGCATCCAGCCGTGCCTGTATCGACTGCCTGTGGGGGTACAAAGGCTTCCCCTCGGGAGGGGGAGGACGGGAAAGCGGACCCCCACCAGCTCCCTGCCTGCTGCCCTGGTCCCTGGGGTGCCCCCAGCTTCGCCCTTTTTGCAGGTTCGGCTTTTGGACAGTCTGGGTCTTAGGCAGGTTCTCCAATAATGGAAGCTAATGGATTTTTTTATGGCCGAACCCCTCTTTAGGGGTGTCCAGTCTCTCCGAGGACCCCAACGCCCCCATGTCCCACGTCACATTGCTTCCCCAGGTGGGTTATTGCCAGCGATTATCGTCTGCCTCGCAGACACTGTTGCTTTTGATCTGTTGCTTCATTGGAAAAAGAAAAACCCAGTCTCCATCTCTCTCTATTTTGTTTTAAGCATCGTTTATTGGAGGAGCAGCACCTTCTGGCAAAGGGGTGCATGGGCAGGGGGCTGGGGCCATGCCCCACAACCAGCCATCCACCCTCTAAACAAACGGGGCACTGGGGAGGGCTGGGGGGGACAGGAACCCCTGTGCTCCCCATGGCATGGGGCTCAGCAGTGCCAGGCACCCACCCGCGCTCCTTCCAGACTGGGCTTATCTGGGCTGCTGAAATGGATGCTGCTCACTGAACTCCTTAATTGCTTTTAGGTGTAGACTTATTAAGGAACAAGATTTAAATAATGTCTGGGGGGGGGGAACCTGGGGGAGCTGGCAGAGAAGCTTCCTGGAGTGCCGAGATGAGTCTTAGCAGCAGCAGAGAGCTACGGCGAGGAGGCTTGCCGGTTTGCAGGTTTGCAGGTTTCCTATTTTTCCTCCAAATCTGCTCCGCGTCCAGGCAAAGGCTCCGAAGGCTGCCCATGAATAGTCATGCGAGCGCTGCCCGTGCTTGCGAGCCGCCGGTGTATCACCTGCCCTCCCTCCCTTCCCACAGCCATCCCCAAAAATGAGTTTCCTGGCAGAAGGGAGATGAGAAAAAGCACAAGATTTTCCTTGAATATTCCTTATTATCTTCTGAAGGCTTGTAGACACTCGTTGGTGCTTGCGCGGGAGATCTGATAGAAGAGCAGCGCTTGCCCAATTATGGAGTGGAAACGGTCCTGGGGGGTTCGCAGCCAGCTGGAGCCGGCTCCCGCGGTTCCAACGGCGGAGAAAACCCCGGGAGGAAACCCCCTGCCAGGCAGGGAGAGACCGCTGCCGGGCGCGGGGCGGCCCGTGCGCTGCTCCTGGTATATCCTTTCTTCTTGGGCGCGTGTGGGTGTCTAAACCTGAGAAAAAAAAAATTTTAAAAAAATTATCTGGGGGAGATCCAAGAGCCAAAAGAAGCCAAAATCCTTCGGAAAAANTGGAGCCGGCTCCCGCGGTTCCAACGGCAGAGAAAACCCCGGGAGGAAACCCCCTGCCAGGCAGGGAGAGACCGCTGCCGGGCGCGGGGCGGCCCGTGCGCTGCTCCTGGTATATCCTTTCTTCTTGGGCGCGTGTGGGTGTCTAAACCTGAGAAAAAAAAATTAAAAAAAAATTATCTGGGGGAG
>VZTO01020705.1:97391-118366 GCA_013400615.1 Syrrhaptes paradoxus
TTTTTTTTTTTTTGTTTTTTTGTTTTTTTTTTTTGTTTTTTTTTCAGGCAATTGTAGCTTACAACACCTTAATTATCACGTCTCTGAAAACCGGTTAAAGATTTTAATACTTCCTTCCCTGGACCATGATGCAGCAGACTTCTCAGCCCCATAAAATGCACTTTCTGGAATCTGATCGCCTTGTGCTGCCGCATTTCCCCGCTCGCTCCTTGCCCTGACAGCTCTCCCCTTGCCTCTCTCCCCTCTCACCCCCAGCACCCCAGGCAGGTGGGAAGCGCCGGCGGCGATGGCAGGGCTGCAGGCAGCCCCAGCACATTTTCAGTTCAAATCTGGGATTTTTTTTTTTAATTTAAATCCTATGACACAGCTCTCGAATACGTTGCATCATTTTAATCAGCCGGCACATCTGCAGAAGGTGCAAGTTTCCAGGAGCCTGAGCGCGAGAACGATGGTATAAATCACGGCGAAGGCAAAACCCTTGACATCACCTTCATTTCTGAACTTGATCCTCTGATTTAACCGCACAACGCTGGCTTCCTGGCACCCGTTCTGCCTGGCTGGGTGCTATTTAATAAGGACAGGGCTTGTCAGGCATCTCCACGCATCCTGTGTCCCGGCATTGCAAAAAAATACTTGTGGTTTCTTTTTTTTTCTTTTTTCTTTTTTTTTTGTGTAGAGGGTTGGATTAATGGTGAATTTTGGCCCCAGGTTGGTTTAATCCTGAATTTTGGCCCCATCTGTCCCCCAGGAAAGGCTCAGCTCAGGGAGAGGGGCTGCGGCTCCTCGCAAAACCATTTGGGATCCACATGCTGCACAAGCTCAGCCTGCTGAGATTTCCTCCTTTTCATCCCAAAAAATAGATCGGGGGAAAATCTAGCAGGTCCCACGGTGCCCGTGCCTTTGGGACGAGTGAAGTTTGCTCCCCACCGGTTTTTATGTAGGTGAGTTTTAAATAACTGCGGCGCTTCCCGGGGGGACCCATCCCGCAGATCTCAGCACTAAGCAGTTTTTCCTGGTGTTCAGCCTCAATTCTCTTTCGCTCTGTTTTATCCCGTTCCGCTTCCGCTAGAAAATTTCTCAGGTGATTTAAATACGAAGTGGCTGCGGAATATATTTTGGGATGCAGAGCATTGTTTGCTGAGGGTGGGATTGAGCAGGGAAAGCAACTCCCCGGCTGCTGGGGAGGACGGGGGGGTGATGGGGAGCTGCTGGGGACCCACGTAGATTGGGGTGATGCTGGCTCATCCCAGAGGGGTGCAATAACTTTTTTTTCACCTTGTCTCTTTACAGTGAAGCAGGTGGGGGTGAACCCCCCCCAAGTTCATTCCCTCCCCAAATTTCATTATTATTTTAAACTCAGTTTCAAGGGAGGTGGAAGAGGGAGGAGGTGGAAGCCGAGAGCCCAGCGTACCCACATACCGATGGCGGGGAAGGGGACCGGGTGATGCACAGGCAGGGGAAGCACCGAGGAAAGCGTGCACATGGCACAGGGTGACTCTTGGGCCCCCAAAATATGAAGAATGTGGGAACCAAGTGGCCCCATTTCTTCTCCCGCGGGCCCCCCCCAGTTGTAGGCAAAGGCTTTGGGGGAGCGCCAGGTCCGGGGGCTGCCAGACCCCCGCACCCCCTTGGAAAAGGAGCAGAGAGGGAGCCTGCGTGGGAGCTGAGTCCCCTCAAAAACTTGTGACACCTGTGGTCATTTAATACCTCGGGCAGCTGGCCCTGCTCAGGACATGAAAGGCAGCTGGAACCACCCTTCGGTACGGAGCAGGGAGCACGGGCCAAGTCCCCATCGCCTCCTCTGCGACCCGGGTTTTGGGGGGCCGTGCCGTGCCATGCCGCAGGAGAACGCTGAGTGCAGCTGGGCCATGGCTGTGCTGCAGCTGGAGCTGTGCTCGCCCCCCACGCTTGTGCACACGCACGCGTCCTTGGCACGGGATCCTGCAAGCGCGGTTTCTCCGGATCCGTGCCAGGGGAATGCTCCGGACAGGTGGGAGCGTGGGGACCGGCAGCAGGGGCCCTCTGATCGCTGCCGGCCGGGGCAGCCTCTGAACTCTGGCCAGTACTGCGAGCAGGTGTACTCATTCTCTGTGCACAGTCTCCATGCACGCTTGCTCTCTGTGTGCTCTCCATGCACATTCTCCATGCACGCTTGCTGTCTTTGCACACTCCTTGCATTCTTGGTCTCTGTGCATTCTCCTTGCACACTCTCCATGCACACTTGTTCTCTTTGCACCCTCTATGCACGCTTGCTCTCTTTGCACCCTCCACGCACGCTTGCTCTCTGTGCACTCCCCATGCACACTCACTCTCTGTGAGCTCTCCATGCACGCTTGCTCTCTGTGCACACTCCTTGCACACTCTCCAGGCACAGTTGCTCTCTTTGCACAGTCCAGGCACACTCACTCTCTGCGAGCTCCCCAGGCACACTTGCTCTCTGCGCACTCTCCTTGCACACTTGTGCTTTGTGCACGCTCCAGGCACGCTCGCTCTGTGCACTCTCCCTGCACACTCCCCTCCCAGGTGGGGCTGTGCCTGTGGCAGGGGCAGCGTGGGGACGAGCCAACCCCTGGGAACATGCCAGGGCAGGAGAAAGGCAGAAAAAGGGCAGGAGAGGGGAACCCCCGTTGCTCCTCATCTCACAGGCAGGCATAGGCGGGGTGGTGGCTTCCTGCTGCCCTCCTGCGTGCAGCTCCTTGTGAGAGCACGAGGGTCAGGTTGGGATTTTTGGAGAAGGATGGGGGGTCCTTGCCCCCCCTGCACCTGCCTCACAACTGCTCAGGGATCCCTGCCTCAGCCCCCCAGGACAGCGATCCCATCCTGCTGCTCCCACCCGGATCTCAGCCCTGCTGCCTGTTGTCACCAGCGCAGCTGAGCCTGGGAACCATTTTCCAATTAATTTATTGGGTTTTTTTACCTGGAACTGACCTGGTTCGGCACCACTGATTTCCTTATTGGGGCTGGGTGGGAAAAAAGGAATTTTCTCCGAGTGCCATTCCTGGGTGGGTGTTCCCTGCCCTGGGAGTGGCACTAGGATGGGGTAGGAAGAGCTTTCCTCTTCTCCCACCCAGTGCCACCTCGCCGGGGCACACGCTGCCCGGAATGAGACCTCTCCCCGTGCCGCTGTGCCTTTCCCACTTTACGAGTGTTTGGTTTGGTGTCGGCTGAGATGTTCCCGGATGGGCAGAGGCGATAACCGGGGTGTCCGCCCAGCGCCCAGCCATCCCAGCATGCCAGCTGGGGCTGAGCCATCGGAACCCACAACGACGTGGTGCTGGGTGACAAGGGTCACCTTTGGGTGCTGGCTGGTGACTCTGTGGTGCTTGCCTGGCTGGCACGCCGGCCCCTCATCCCCGGGATGCACCAGCACCCAACTGGACTTAACTGGTCTCTGCAGGTTCGAGGCAAGTGGGTCCGATCCTGAAGCAATCCCAAAGGGATCCCACCTCCTCCTCCCTCTGCCCCTCGAGGTGGTTGGGGCACAACATCCTCCTCCTCCTCCTCTGGAAGGATTCCCAGGCGCTGGATCCCACCTGAGATCCCTGGGAGACCTGGCATCACCATGGCAACTGCAGGGATGTCATCGGCAGAGATGATGGGGCAGGGACAGCGAGACATGGGCAGGCAGGGCGGGCAGCGCTTCCCCCTCCCCAGCCATGGGACCCAGCGGGGCGAGGGCAGGTCCCCCGCTCAACCCTCCCTCCAAAAAATGAAAATAATAATTGTATTTAATTTTTTATTTATTTTTCCTCTCCTTTCTCAAGTGTTTTTCCCCCCTTTGGAAGGCAGGTGCCATCAGAACAGAGGGTGTCATCCCTGTGCCACGCTTCCATCCTGCTGCAGTTGGGGACACGCTGCACCCCACCGCCAGAGTTTATTTTAAAATGCAGAAACCTACAAAATCTCCAGCTAAATTTGACTGCGGGGTTTTGCTGTGCAAGGTGCTGGAGGAGAAGGGTGGAAATCAATAAATAAAACAAGTAACGGAGACAAATGTGTCGGGGGTGTTGCAAAACGAGGGCGCTGGAAATGTTCTTGGTTAAAAGTGAGCTGACTCCAGAGAGCTTTTGATCGGTTTTTGTAAAAGAAGGAGAACTGACTCCAGCATTATTTTAAGTTTTCTTAATAGAACTCTCTGGGGAGTGTTTTTATTTATTTCTTGTAGCAGAAAGTGAAGTGACTCCAGAGTTGTTTATTTACAAATTTTCCTACTTAATACAAATGAAACTGACTCCAAAAGTTTGTTTTTTTTTAGTTTTGTTATGTGAAGGGACTCAAGTTGTTTGTGTCTTTTTGAAGTTTTCTTAATAAAAAGCGAACTGACTCTAAAGGGTTTTAATTTTTTTTTTTAATAGAAATTGAACTCACTCCAGAGGGTTTTTTAATGATTATTTTTTGTATTAGAAAGTAAAACCGACTCCAAAATTTTCTTAATAGAAAGCAAACTGATTCCAGAGTTTAGGGTTTTTCCCCAAACACCTCGAAACTCCAAAAAAAACCAAACCCTCAAAAAGCTCTGCCACTCCCCCAAACTCCAAAAAGCTTTAAAAAAAAAACTTAAAAAAAACTCCAAAAAATGAGAAAGCCTTCAAAAACTCAAAAAAACCTCCAAACCCCCAAAAAGCCGCGTAAAAACTTCAAAAAAAACCTTCAAGAAAATCCAAAAAATTCTTAGAACTCAAAAAAACTTCAAAAAAATCTTCCAAAACCTCCAAAAATTAAAAAAATCAAAAACTCCAAAAAATTCAAAAACCTCCAAAAATCTTTTAAAAACCCAAATAACCTTTTTTTTTTTTTTNCTTCCCCCGACCCGCCAAGCAGGGACGCGGCGAGGCGGGGCGGGGGGGATAAAAAGGAACAAAAAAAATTAAAAAAAATAAAAAAACAAAAAAACCTTTTTTTTTTTTTTTAACAGTTAATTTTTGGCGTATTTCGGGGTAAATCAGCGCAAAGCGGGGCCGTGCCCCCNTTTAAACAGAGCAAGTGGGCGTGTCCCTGCTCCTGAAGGCCCCCCCCCGCGCCGCTCAGCGATTGGTCAGCCCGCTAAGGGCTGCCCGTTGCATTGCCTGAGCGGAGGAGTAGAGCGATCGTCGCGGCGGGCGGTGCCGCTGTGCGGGAGGGGACGGCGGCGGCGGAGGAGGCGGCGGCGGGACGGGGTAGACGGAGGAAAGGCGGCGGGGAAGCGGTATGGGCGCCTGACGCCCGTCCCGTCCCGCCGCCGAGGGACGATGGCGCGGCCCCGCGGCGGGCGGTGGTTGTTGGGAATCCTGCTCGCCCTGTGCCGCCTGGCCGCGCCGCTCGCCAAGAGCCTCGAGCCGGTCTCCTGGAGCTCCGCGAACCCCAAGTACGTGCGGCGGAGGGGCGCGGGGGAGCGGTGGGAGAAAGGAGGGGGGGGAGGAATCGCCTCGCACCCCCCCGGCGGAAAAAAAAAAAAAAAAAGGAGAAAAAAGGAATTTTTTTAAAAAAATTAACCAAACCGGCAAGATTTTTGGGAAAAAATCCCTCCCCGGGAAGCGGAGCGAAGAGCGGCTGGTGGCTGCGGTGGACGGACGGAGAGGAGCGACCCCCGGGCTGGAGTACGGACCCTCGGCGAGCCCCGGCGGCGGCTCCCGGGGCTGCGGCGGCTGCTGTTAAAAACATGGGCTTTGATTCTTTTTTTTTGTTTTAATTTTTAAAAATTCTTTTGCTTTTGAAAGGTTTTCCTTGTCTTTCAAACATTTTTGATTTTTTGAAAAGGTGGTTTGTCGTTCGATTTTTGAAAAGATCTTTGATTTTGAAAAAGATTTTGATTTAAATTTTTTTCTTATTTTTAAAATTTGAAGCTTTTGAATTTTTTTTTAATTTTAAAAGACTTTGTCTCACCGTTTAAATTTTTCTTTTTTTTTTCCCCGAGCTTTGGGGAGGCTCCGCGGGCGCCGCCGCCCCTCTCCCGGCCGCGCTCCGGGGGGTTTCGGGCAGTCGGGGGTGGGGGGAGGCGACCCGCCCGGTCCGGCTGCCGCCCCCCTGCCCCACGCCGACGCTAGAGTTGGATTTATTCTTTTTTTTTCTGGGTTTTCTCCTCTAAAAGCAGGCCACGGAGGAAGGCTGGGGGGGGGTCGGCCGACGGTGGGACCCCCCCGGGCCGGCGATGGGAACAAAGCCGGGTGCGGGTCTGCTCCCCAGCCCTGCCCCGGCTGTATGTACCCCGAAATTGTGTACGTACGTGTTGTGTGTGCGTGTCCCGGCCCGGGCGAGGTGCGGAACAATGAGCTGGGATGAAGGCTCGGCGGAGGAAGGCTCGGGGCGGCGGTGGTGTCGGTTTTGGGAGCCCTCTTGCTGGGCTTTATCTTGTAGATCACAAGAGTGTTTGTTTATCTTAACTCCTTCTCGGTTTAAAAAAAGAAATCCTGCTTTTAGCCTGATTTTTTTTTTTTTTTCCTCTCCACCACATTTCTCAAAGGAAAAAAAAAAAATTCAGAGTTCTTGAGGGTTGGAGGGAACTGAAACAATTTGGACAACCTTCCCGCTTGGGTGCTTCTATCCCAACCGAACATTTGTCTCGGTTTTTTTTTCTATTGTGGGGGGGTGAAAAGCAACTTTTTTCTCGGAGCGTTGGGAGCGAGGCTGCCAGAAGGGAATTCTGCTCGCTGGGGGGTTTTTTTTTTTCATTCCTTCCCTTTGGAGATGTGTCTGTTGGTTGGGGGCAGAAAGAGCCTTTTCCTTGGGGACCGGAGCTGCCGTGTTCGGGAGCCTGGTGTCGGCAAAGGGGAGGCGAACCAGAGCCAGAAAATACATTTTTTTAGTTGAAAAAGGGTAGAAATGGCTTCGGCGTGGTGGTGGGGGACACTGGGTCACCCCAGCCTGCTTCGATGGGGTTGTATGGACTTGCCAAGGCCTGGGGAGCTGGACGGAGGCGGTGGCGATGGGGGGCACGCCGATGGGTTTCCCACCTTCGTCCCCATGTGCTGGGGGGCTGCTGGCTCCCAGTCCTGGTGGGGGGTCCCCAGGGGTGGCTCAAGGTGTTTCTGGCTTTGCCCCACAGTGTGGAGCTGGGGGGGCTCCACCCTCGGTGTGGTGTTCTGGGTGGGTGCTGTCCCACTTGGGGTTGGCCCCTGGCATGGGGTGGGGGGCTTCAGTGCCTTCCCCAGCCCCAAGTCCCCACTGATGGAGCACCCACCCTGCCGGGATGGGAGAAGGTGGGAAGTGCCCAGAACGTTGGCGTTCCCACCCAGCAAGGGCTCCAGGGAGGGGTCCCCGCGTTGGGGCAGGAGCTGGGGTTGGGTTTGGTCATGGTGGGGGGCTGTGAGTGCCCCGGCCATGCTCCCACTGGTGCTGTGGTGGCCTAACCCCAGACCCTCACTTTCTTTTGGGGGGTCATTCACTTTCTTTTTCACCTTTAATACCCCTAGAACAAATTTTTGTGGCATTGGGCAGAGCCTCTTCACCAGCAAACCAGTCTGGGGAGCGGCGGTGCTGGGCAAGGTCCGGTTCCAGTTGGAGGAAGAGCCATGCTCTTTGTTAGACTGGGATGACTCTCCTGGATTAGGTGCATTTAAACCCCCCCGTGCACGTGCTCCCCACCATATTTTGGGTTTTTGAGCCCCTTTTGCGGGTGATGCCGTGTCTGTGCCAGCCCTCCGCCTCGCTCTGCCGAGCTTTGACTCTTGTTTTTAGAGAAAAGAGAGCTAAAGCCTTTAAAAATAACAGGGCTAAGTGGAATTTTCCAACAGATAGAAGGAGAGAAGCTTCACGCGGGGGGCCTTGGGGGTGTCACTGAAAATAATGAAAATATTTTTCTGCCCTTTTCCTCTCCCCTGGGCTGCGCTCGCAAAGTGTGGGCTTCGGACTTCGCCGGCGGGTTGCTGATCTCGTGGTTATCGGAGGGACGCTGATAACGCGTCCGATAGAAGGAACGATTTCCTGATGGAGTTAAGCCCGGCTTAAGCTGTAGCACCATGTGCTGCCGTGGGGACGCGTTTCCCTTCGGATCCTTGGTGCCTGTCCCAAAGCCAGCGGCGGAATTGTCACCGTCTTCCTCTTGGGAATAATTCAGTGTCTTTAAAGTGGGGGGAAAATGGGTCTAGAAATGCTTTTAGGGGAGAAAAGAGAAAAATTGTCACAAAGTTCTGCTTGGGGCGAGCTTGGGCTGAGTTAGATCCCGTCGGAGGGAGCTTTCCCCAGGATATCTGCGGAGCCCCTCGGAAGGGTCTCAGGGAGCCAATGTGGTTTTCATTTTATTCCACCGTGTCCAAAGGGGGGTTCATGGGGGTCCAGAGGCTGCTTTCGGGATTTAATCGGCCCTCGTGCGGCTCAGCCCGGCTGGGGGGAGCGTGCTCTTGTTGGGCAGCTGGGAATTGCGGAGAGATTCTGGCTAAATCCTCTCTCAACTCCCTCGGCCGTCATTTTGGAGAAATATTGACCCTGGTGGGCTCCTGTGCCGACCGTTAAAAGGAAGCATTCCTAATAAAATATGGCTTGGAAAATTCATTTCGGGCTGGAATTCGCTTCTCCAGAAAGTATTTTAATAAGGAGGTGGGGGAAATGGGACACATCATCCGCGCGGCGCTGGGGAACGGGTCCTTTCGGCTCTGGTTTTCTCTCTTTTACAAAGTTTTACTTTGCTCCCTTTGCTTGCTAGCTCTGCGGAGCAACCCATCAACTTTCTATAAACAAAATCAATGCATTTATTTTTTTAAAAAATAGATGGTGGGAAGGGGGGGCAAAACCCAAACCCCAGACAAAAGTCTAATCCTTTGTGGTATTTTTATGCAGTGTTTAATGGCATTATGGTGTCCTATTGGATTCTGCAAGCTCTGACTTTGAAGCTTGGTGTATCTTTGCCTTTTTTTTAATGCCTCTTACGAGGGGCAGAGTGCTCGTGGGAAGGCTCTTTCCGAGGGGATCGGCTGGCCCGGAGCTCTGCATCGGTGGGCTCGCACTTGTCAGAGCAGATGTAATTTAATTACTGTACCAGTGGGTAAAGCGTGAGGCGCTTTGCAGCGTGAGGAGTTGGGAAATAGTGAAAACATGCTGCTTATTTTTAATTAAAAGCTGTGTTGGGCTTGCAGAGCCTTTGGAGCCTCCCTCCTGGGGACTGAGGGGTGGGGGCTCCCCGGGGATGGGGGCTATGGAGGGTCCCGTTGGCCATCCGATGTCCCCCGCGCACACCTCTGCCTCCCCCGGGGTTTTGCGTAATCTCAAGTCTGGTTTGGATTAAGCCAAGCCTAGATGGTCTGTGTCCTGCTTGGAGTTTCGCTCTGGGATGGAGGAGCCCTTCCCAAGCGCACCAGGAGGGTTCTGGGGGGCCCTTTGGGGCTGGTGGGTGCCCTCCCAGTGTGGGGGGGTCTTGCTTTTGTTCTCCCAAGGCAGAACCCCCCGTGCCCAGCCCTGGTGGCGGTGGGCAGGTTGCCCTTGGTGCTGTGCCTGGGGGAGAGGAGCACCCAGGGCTCCTGGCGTGTCGGTTGGGAATGGCTTCATTAACTGAAATTAAAAAAAAAAGAAGTGAAGGCAGGGCTGCGGCTATTGCAGTAGCTGGGTAAATACCACTGGATTCTATAAAATGGATTTAACTGCTTCCTTTAAAAGAAAAAAAGAGCCGTGATGGGGTGGCTGATTGATTGTAAAAGGAGCCGGAGCTTTCTCCCGAGCAGAGCAGCTGCTGCAGCTCCTTGGAGCCGCGTGGCAGCGGGGACGGGACGGGGTCTCGGGGCCATTGCTGAGCGTGGAGGCTGGGGGGGAGCTGGTGGGGGGCTGCTCCCCCAACCTTTGCTGCATCTGAGCCGCTTCATTGCTTTTGGTTGGAAGCTGCTCCTTGGGTGCTGGTCCCAAATGGGATGCATGTGGCAGGGTGGGATGTGACCGCATCCTCTCATGGCCCTGGATGGGTGGGCAGGGGTCCCCCCAGGTGGGCAGGGGTCCCCCCAGCCTGGCATCTGTTTGTACAGGTCACGGAGATTGCACAGAGCCGCGATGCGTGTGCATCCCCTTGCACGATGCACATCGGGAGGTGTTTGGGTTGTGCCCTGGAATCCGGAGGCTTAGCCAGAGGGATAACCCCTATTTTCCACGCAGGATTTTGGGGTCCCACCTGCCCCATGGCACCTCGTTGTCGGCAGAGCGGTGGCGGTGCTGCTGGAAGCCGGGTCTGCCCGCGGAGCGCTGGGGTCCGGTGGGAAAACATCTTGTTGTGATCAGTAGCACATGCTACTTGGAGTCTGGCAGCTGAAGCGGGGTGGGGAGAAACAAAGCTGAAATCCATTCTGTGTCTAATTAATGATTGCTTGTATCGGGGAGAGCGGGAGGAGGAGGAGGACTCCAGGCTCGGTGCTATCGCGGCGTCACATCTGGGCAGGAATGCGGCGGCGGTGCTGCGGGGCTTTTGTTGTGCTCGCCTGGAAGAGCTGGGTCCTTGCTGCTGCTTTCCTCCATCCCATCCCATCCCCGGCTCTGGGGCCGGTGGCACCGCGCAGAAACCTCCTCCGGTGAGCAGGACGAATGCTGTTGGGGTTTTGCCTGGTTGTGGAGAGTTTTGGTGACCCCCGGTGCCCACCCAGCATCTTTTGCGGAGGTTTTTCTTGCCCATTGGGTGTTGTATCCGGTGGGAACGCCGGTGCTTTGCTCGTGGCTGTGCTGGAGCCTCAGCATCCCGCCTCTGCCAGGCTTGGTCTGGGATGAGTCGGACAAGCCAGGACTGAACACCCTGCTTGGTTAGGCTGGGTTTGTGTGCAGGGTGGGGTTTGCATGGGAGCCCGGTTCTTCTCCAAGGCTGGACCCAAAGCCCACAGAGGCTGTGGGTGATGCCCGCAGGGGAGCGGGGCTCGGGGGGTCTCCAGCACCCTCCTTCTTGGGGAGAGCCAGAGAATGGGGGGCAGGTTTGGGGGTCACTTGTGGTGTTTCAGCGGCCGGCAGCTCCCCCTCGAGCTCTCCCCGCCGGAGCCCCTGGGCGGGCTGTGACCCGGCTCAGGTGCCGGCGTGGCAGTGCCGCCCCGGCTGAGCCCAGCAGCTGCGCTTCAAAAATGCCGGCTATTTATAACCCCAACTCGGCTGCTCCCAAATAACCTTCTGCTGCCCGCAGCCGGCCCTTCCCAGGTGGGCTGCTCGCCCTTTCCCAGGGGGCTGCATGGAGATCCGGAGCAGGCGGTGCTGGTTAGTGCCCAACTGTGATCTTCCCCTGATCTTTTCCAAGGGCTCCGTCCCGCTGTGTCTGCGTCCACGTGTGCCGTGTCGGTGGGGTTGGGCGGTGGCGAGAGGCTTTGTGTTAACCCGGTTTGACGTGGGTGGGGTCTTACTGGTGCCAACATGAGGTGCTGGGAGCAGGATGCCCGGGGGATGCTGCACGAGCTCTCCATCCCTGCACCTTCCAGCTGGAGTTTTGGAAGTGGCTGGGTCCCCTTTCCCCTGCAGAGGCCTGGGGGGTCCCCTCCGTGGGTGGGGGTCCCGCAGGACCCTAGCCTGCCTCAGTGATGGGACATGAGCATCACGTGTCCTGGCGGTCCCTTTCCTCACTCTGGCAGTGGCTGGTGGCTCCTGGGCTTGTGACATGAGCCCAGCCTTGGGGACCGTCTGGCTTTTGACATCCAATGGCTTCTGATAGGCGGTAAAAAAAAAAGCAAAGTGCATTTTCACGGCTGATCAGCTGTAAATACCCTTACACCGTTAATATTGATCACTGAGCGTTTGCATGTTTTCCTTCTCATTAAGGCTGGGGAGCATCTGCGGTTGCACATGCGTTAGTGGAAAGGCTGAGACTCGACGCTTCCTTTTTGCTACCAATGTGAACATCTTGAGTGGTTTCTGAAATGCGTGAGCACGGGCTGGCGTGTGGGTGTGCACGTGGGGACAGCAGCCCTGGCTCTGGTGGGATGCAGAGCGGTGCTCGGGGGGGATGCAGTGGTGCTCGGGGGTGTGATGGTGCTGGGCTCCGGCTCTTTGTCTGGGCTCGCTGTAGTATCGCGGCCAAGCGCGAGGGGGAGGTCTGCAGCCCCCCACCTCCCACCGGGATTTTGGGGGGCAAATTGTCAACGTGCGTTGGAAAGGGGGAACGGATGCAAAGGCGCTCCCCCTCCCTCAAAGTGGGGTTTTTGCCCAGGCAGGGGGTCAGGCTGGGCTCCCCCCGTGCCGGCAGCGTTCCCCGCGTGCAGCCGGGCGGGCAGCATATGGAAAGGATCTGGGTGTAATATCCCGGGCTGCAGCGTGGCTTTGCTGAAGAGGCCACTTCAGCAGGGGACGCGGCGTGGTTAGTCCTCCCAGCTGACACATCCCAGGCCTTCCTCAGACTTGAAAGAGCTGGAGTTCGCCTTTGAATCTGAGGATTTATAGCCCTTTCAGGCCTCTCCAATAAAAGCACGGCTCCCTCCTCAGACAGAGCCCACCGTCTCCCTCCTCCAGGCTCATTATCCCCGGGATTTGTGTTGCTCCCTCTCCGCGCGCTCTCACTCTCTTGTTCGCTGCCGCCGCTTTCTTCAGATGTGTGGCCGAGAACTTCAGAGCATAAAAGCAAAGCTGGAGGAGCTGCGGGGTCCCGGCCCTGCTGCCGGGATGCCGGCATCTCCTGCAGATGCCACTCCAGACCCCGCGGTGTGCAGGGAGGGGACCCCTCGTTGGGGATGCGGGGGGGATGCTGGCGTCTTCTCCTGCAGCTGGGGACCATCGGCTCCCCTTGCTCCATGTATTCCCAGTGATCTGGGAGCAAACTGGGATGAGTTCCCATCCCTTGGGAGAGTCCACCCGTCCCACCCGCCCCGTCCCGGTACACGTGGGCACTTCGGCATCCTCATCCCTACGGCTCGCGTCTGCTTTCTGCAGGCACGTCAGGCCTCTAACTGTTTAAAGAGGGGCTTAGGAAAGAGTCCAGAGAAACGACATAATAATTATTGTATTACAAATTGTTTCCTTTAATGGGCCCTGTCGGATCGCTCAGTCTGCTAAACACATTGTGCCCCAGCCCCCAGCCCCGGGGCTGCCACGGCCCCTTTCCCCCGCTCCAGTCTCCCCTTGCAAACCCGGCCCCGCTGGAAAATTCCTCCTGTCCCGGAGCACGGGCGGTGGGGTGAGGGATGGGGGCTGCCTGGGGAGACCCCCACGGGCTCCCCGAGGCGAGAGGAGGATGGAGTGGCCCCGTTCCCAAGGAGGTGGTGGGGGTCCCAGCCCCTTCCCTGGCTCCGGAGCATCCCGTTGCCATCCCAAGGGATTTCGGGCACCCTCCATGGATGCTCGGGGGCAGCTCCTCCTCGGTGTTCGAACCTTCTCGCCCTGCCGGCAGCGGTCCCGCGGGCAGGG
Organism: Syrrhaptes paradoxus; assembly: GCA_013400615.1. NCBI lineage: Eukaryota > Metazoa > Chordata > Aves > Pterocliformes > Pteroclidae > Syrrhaptes > Syrrhaptes paradoxus. The sequence goes on from VZTO01020705.1 coordinate 110,649, forward strand.
CAGGACGGGCAGAGCCAGGTTCCTGCCCTTCCCGGTGCTTGCGTTGGCGGTGGACGGCTCCCAGGCAGCTTTTTGGCAGCTCCCACCCCCCCCCGCCCGAGGGCTGCGGGGTGTAAGGAGAGGAGGCAGCAGCGTGAATTTTTTCGTTGCCCCCAAAGAATAGACGTGTTGGAATTAAAGCAGCAGGTTACGTTTCTTCAAGGCCGAGCGAGCAAATATGTTTTAAATTTGGCAGCCGGCAGCGGAGAGCGGGTGGGAGAAATTTTCCAGGTATTGCGTTACACTTTCCCCTAAAAGGGCTCTGCTTTGGGGCTGGGGATTAGTGGGGGGAGAGGAGGGGGCAGGCGTGGGGATGGGGGCTGCATCCCCTTGGAGCGGACCCCCTCCATCACACGTGCTCCCAGCCCCGCATCCTCCCGCTCCCAAGGATGCGGGGGTCGTGATGCTCGTCCCAATTGACTTGGGTGGTGGGTGCGCTGCGGGGGGGCGTCCGGGATTAATTTTTGGGTTTCCTCCCTCTGGGCGTGATGGGAAATGTGTGCCTGGGTGCGGGCACCGCCCCGCTCCCCGTCCGGCTGGGCACTGCCGTGCCCTCCTCTGATGTCTTTAATAAATGCTTCATGCAAGAGCGAACCTGGGATCCACTCCCGGCACGGAGCTGGGGCTCGGCCAATTAGGCAATAGAAGAAAAAAATTTGGAAAAAGAAAAAAAACATTTTTTTTTGTTTTTTTAAGGGGAAGATCTGGTCAATGCATCAATAGCCCCTGTCCTGCGTGGGTGAGCTGGAGGGGCTCCGCGCAGCCCCCTGCCTCTGTCTGCAGCAGCTGAGCTCCAGCATGTCCCCCCTGTATTGGCAGGACCCCACTGTCCCCCCCCATGTGTCCCTTGTCCCTGGGCAGCCAGGCGGGTGGTCCATGAGCATCCCTTCCAGAGCTGGCACTGCTGCATCCCATTGTTCCCAGCTTCCTTCCCAGTGGGAGGAGGAGGAGATGCTTCCCCAGGAGGTGGGGAAGGGCTGTCCCAGTGCTGTGGGGGGGTGCAGAGCCCCCTTCCCTTCTGCTGGGCAGAGCTGCGGTGCCCCACAGTCCCCACCGCCTGAGGGGAGCGGGGGTCCTGGCCAGGTTGGGGTTTTGGGAAGGCGCTTGGAGGTGCGAAGGGCTGGAGGCGGTTGGAATTTCCCCTTCAGCTGTGTTTGGGTTTAAATTTGTATTATTCTTCTTTTCGTGTAAATTCTGCGAGGACGTGGCCGGGTTGTGCGCCCCTCCCTGTGCATCTGCGCCGTGCCTGCTGTTGGTGTTGCTGCAGCAGAACTTTTTCCTATTTTCTTTCTTTTTTTATTTTTTTTTTCCACTTTTCTGAGCTACAAAAAAACATCCTGGTGGGGCTGGGGGATGGAGGAAAGCCTGCTGGTGGGATGCTGGGGACGGTGGCAATGGTTTGGCTTAGTGTGACAGCAGGGACTGGTGCTGGTGACCATCCTGCGTGGCCAGGGCGTGGGGGTCCCATTCCAGTCCCATCCCAGGAGCAATTCCCGATCCCAGGGAGCTTTAACACTTAACGATGCTTTTGATCTCTGCTCCGACTTCGTTAGTGATGGGCGCTGCTTCTCTAATTACCTCCTTCATCTTGGTTGTGCTTACCCGCTTGGTCTCCCAAGACAAAAAAAAAAAAAAAAAAAAATACCCGTGCAGGGCGTGTGCGGGGCAGGGGAGCGCGGCGTGCTTTCCCACACCACGCAGGAATCCTCCCGCTCCCGGATCGCCCTGGGTGCTCCCACCCACGGCAGGCGCTTTCATGCTCCTCGGCTGGTTTCATAACACCCAGGAGAGGCACGGGAGGCTTCCAGAACCACCTCCCTCTGCTGCCTGTGGGTGCGGGAGGGCGAGTGGGGGTGCTTCCCATTTCTGGGTGCCAACCAGTCAGTGGGGATGGGGGTTTGCTGGTCTTGCTGCCCAGCCTGGGGGGCACTGGTGCCCACCCAGCATCTCTTCTGGGCTGGTTTTTATTTCTTTCGGGGCACAGGCTGCACATGGTGGGATGGAGGCAGTGGTGGGCAGAGTGTGGGGACTCCAGCTGCTCCCCCCAGCCTGGGGAGGGGGCATCTGGGGTGGGGAAGGGCTGTGGGGTCCCCCTGGCGAGGTCCTTTCCTCCTCCTCTTATTTTGAGGATGGAGGTATGTAGTTTGAGGATGGAGGTGAGTAAGCTGAGGATGGAAGCAAGTGGTTTGAGGATGGAGATGCTCCAGTTGAGGGTGAAGGCTCATGGTTTGAGGATGGAGATGCTCCAGTTGAGGATGGAGGCATATGGTTTGAGGATGGAGGCCTGTGGACCATCCTGCAGAGCTCCCAGGAGCTCATCCACGCCTGTAAAGCAGTCGGATCAGAGGCTTGTGGGCCATCAGACTTGCAAGTAGACCATTGACGTGCTGCAGCTTCACACCAGCGCGCGGACAGCTGGGAAGTGTTTGTATTTCTTATCCGAGGGCGCTTGCTCCCTTAACGTGCCTCTGGGTGCCCATCCCCAGAGCACCCAGTTCGCCCCGTGTGCCCCAGCCCTGGCAGGAGGGACCTCGCCCACCCCGTGCCCTCCCTTGGCAGGGGCTCTGCTCCCCATTCTTGTTGGGGAGCGGGGTGAGAATCCCTTTCCTTGTTTATTGAAGAGATTTGTTGATAGTACGCCTGGTTTCCTTACACGAGGACGGGGAGTGGGTGACAGACACAAGAGCGGTGGGATAATTGCTTCCAGATGCCGCCTCCCCTCATCGCCGGGGCGCTGCCAGCTCTAGAGAGCAAAACCGGGGAGTCAGCCCAAAAATTGGGGCTGGCCCAAGGGGTTCCAGGCAGCTCGGGCTGCCACGGCTCTCCATTTCACCGCATCTTCTAATGGGATGATTTTGCCGTAAACACCGCGGGTTTTTTTGGCATCCGGGCGTTCTTGTAGACAGCATCATTGCTAGCAATAGTATTAATGATTATTTATTGGTTCTTAATGCCAGATAATATAAACATCTGGCTAAGGCGGTGCATGTGCTGCTGGCGCGGTGGGACGTCTCCGAGCGTTCGGTGTTGGCTTTGTGAATCAGAAGGCGGCAAATGGTGGGTTGTTTTGATAAACTCCCCCCAAGGTAGAGATTCTTGAAGGGCTTCGCTGCCGACCTTCTCGTTAATTACTGCTCCCCAGTGCCGCGAGGACGGGCTGAAAGGGAGTAATGAAGCGTTGGCATCCGGCGCGCTCGGAGGAAAAGCCTTCCTCCCTTTTGCACCGCGATGCTGTGCCTCTCTCTGCATATTTATCGAGCTGCCTGGTAGATCAGAGCCTTGACTTATTTTAAGGTTACGGTTCTGACCGTGCTTTACACTGGCGGTGGGTGTGGATGTGGGATTTTTCCCAAAGTAGCTGCAATAGAGGTGAATCTATCTGGTCATACAGGTGCTGGGGGAGAAAAGGGAGCAGGATGGCTCGCTGCCGTGTTGCTTGCTGTTGGACATGGGTTTTCCTTCCCTGCAATTTCCTCCGCTGTTAGCCCCAGACAGAGCTGGGTGGGAAGGAGAAAGGAAAATGTGAACAGAGGAAAATTTCCTCCTCGTGTGATTTGTGTCGTGCTGCTGGAGGTGAGGGTTGAGTCACTTTGGCTGGTACCAGCTCAGCAATTCCGCCTCGTCCCCGGAGAGCGGCTGAAGTCACGCAGGGAGAAATAATGCTCGGGGTTAAAAATAGATGCTGACAATAGGGAGGGACGACTGGAAAAGCTCCGTGTCAGGGGAGGTGGACAGAGCCTGGCGAAAGGTATCAGGGTTGTGTGCTGCTAGAGCTGGGCTTTAGTGGGTTAGACTGGGATTAAACCCCTTTGCACTTGGAGCGCATTCTACTCTTGGGCTTGGGTGTCCACCGATCGACCCCAGGAAAGCATCTCTCTGCCTTCAAAGGTCCTGCAGGAGTTTTTTGGCGAGGCTGCGGGGCTGTCGGGGCCAGGGCTGGGGATGAAGGCAGCTCGTTAAATCCTAATTGTTGGAGAGGGCAGCGGGGAATGGCTTTGGCAGAGGAGCCTGGCACAAGGGGGAAGCGTTCCCGCTCCCCTGGCATTTTTTAGGACTGATATGGAGACGGAGGGACTTAAACTGGATCCAGTTCCCTCACCAGCTGGGATGTGCTTTTGTGCCCAAAAGCTTTGCCGGGCTGCCCCAGTGCCACCAGTAGCTGCCTTACTGGGAGAGGAGTGTGCGGGGTGCCACTCGGCCGGCAATGGTGAATTCTGCAACCCTTGCCCGAGGCTTTTGTGAAAGCTCATTAAAACCATCTGCGGTTACTAGAGCCTGACCAGAAATCCCGGACGGCAGCAGAGCTGGGGCAGCCCTGGTCCCCATCGTCCCCACCATGGGGACTTGATCAGTGCCGTCCCCTGGGGCAGTTGCCAAGCAGCGGACGGGAGGAGAGGGGGTCACGGCTCCAGCTGGAGCAGGACCAGGAGCAATTCCGGCTTCTCCCTTAGTTTAAAGCTTTTTTCTTTTTCTCTCCTGTTTCTTTCGCCCTGGCAGCCCTCTCCACCGAGCGAGATGCTGCGAGGACAAAGGGGCCGCGAGGTGGGGCGGGAGGGTGGAAGGAGATGAAAGGGGAGAAGTAAAATCGAAGCATGTCTGGAAGGGCATTTTGATGTAAATGGGACTTTTGGAGAGACTTTGAGAGATGCCGGCAGAAAGGGCAGTGACCCCCTTTGGCATGCTCAGCTCCGGGCTTGGCTCTTTCCTTGGCTGGGGAAAAGGGAAATTTTTTTTTTTTTTTTTCCATCTTGAGTTGGGTGCACCCGTGGGTCCTGCTGGTCCTCCCCATCCCCAGGCCAGCCCCATGTGTGGGTCTCGAAGAGATCAGCCAACTGAGTCCTGTTCAGGATGCACAAGGAATGGCTGGACCGTGGCAGAGGGAAATGGCTTTTCCAACCCAATGAGCGGCTGGGAGGGCACGGCTGCATCCCACCTTCTTTTCCCCCTGCAAACCTTTCCCCTCCCCAGGGAGATCATCCTTTTGATCTCAACCCTCGTCCCTTTAATCCCAGCCCTCGTCCTTGGCTCCATCTCGGCAGCTCTCCCGTGTTTGCGGAGATGTAGCCTCGCCGTGAGTCACCCTCCTTCCTTTCTGCTGCTTTTTGATTTTTCCCTTTTCCTTCTCCTACGAGAGCACTTATGAAAAGGAAGCAGTGTATTCATCCAGGAAACGAGCACGGTGAACGCACGGCATTCATCGTTTAACAGCCGTCTCCGGCGTGGTTGTCGCTGCTGCTTTGCCAAGCTGGGAATGAGAGGCAGGGGGCTAGGGATGCTCCCCCTGCGCAGCATCCCCAGGGTCCCCGGTCCTGCCCGGTGGCGGGGAGCCCACCGAGGGTCTCCTTTTGCCATCCCATGTGCTCGCGTGCCTTTGCTTGGCAGCTGCCGACCTCGGCAGGGCGAGAGAAGGAGAAATGAGGACAGAGCTGCTCCCCGGAGGGGGATCTGACAGGTCGGGGGGCTGGGAGGGGGGGGGAACTGGGAAGGTTGGTGGGAGCCGGCGTGCACGTCCCCGTGTGTCACAAGTGATGGTTGGCCCAAGAGGAGACCTGTCACTTCTCATCTGCGTGTTGTGGGCTGAGCCCGTGGCTGGGCTCGCGTCCTCCCCGCCTTTGCCTCTCTGGAGTTGTCGTTGCACGCCGAGCTGTCAGCGGTCTGGAAATTTACTGCTGGTATAAAACCATCAAAAAAAACCCAAACTGTTGGTAAAAATGGCAAGGCAATTGCAGGGAAACTTGTTTCTTGCTCTGACAAACTTCTGAGTCAGTCCTTTAATCTCTAATCTGGGGTTTATGGTGATCTTTATTGAAATGCTGGGCTCTGCGAAGCCTTGACGTGTATGACCATCATAAACCGGGAGTTATGGGAGCCCAGAATTGCCTTGATGGTCCAAGTGTCTGCAGGAAGTGTTTTTAAAATCCGTAATCGCGATTTATTGGCCATTGTGCCTGAAACTGCCAGAAGAAAATAAAATAATCAGCCTGGGACTTTTTTCTTTTTTTTTTTTCTTCCCCTTTCTTTGGCATTTGACTCCTTCCACATATGCTTAAATCATTTGGTGTCTTGCCTACGTGCTCAGTGCTTTGCAATGGCCGGGCTGTGGGTGGGAGGAGGGGGAGCCCAGCTCCGCTCGGTGCTCTGGTCCCTGGCTGGGATCTCCTGCCTCCCTGTCCCCCCGTCCTGGGCAGGCTGATCATCCCCTGGTCGGGGTACCACGGCGTGGGGTGTCCCTGGGGGAGGATGCGGACGTGGGGGACGTGGAGCCGCGTGCGTGCCTGGGGGAAGGCAGCTGGGCTGGTTTCTCACCTGGGGTGGCTGGGTCCTAGGAACAACGCGTGCTTTTGGGGGTGGTTTTGTTGTTTTTAGGGATGTACGTGATGGGAAGAGTGTGCTGCGGGAAGGTGTTCTCCACGGGTCAGTCGGGAAAGGAGCAGAGGCTCCTCGTGTCGGCTGCTGGGAGATGGAGGCTGCCAGGACCTTTGTCACTCAAACTATCCATTTCCGTCGGGTTACAACAGTGCTGAGACCAGCACACGAGGCCAACAGCACATTTTTTTCTCCAATCCATGCCAGAGTCGCGGGGGAGCCGACGCTCTCCCTGGGCGCTGTGGGCGATGCCCAGCCACCCTCCCGCTTCGCTGCAGCCGCATTCGCAGCCCCGGAGCAAACCTCCCTGCCCCATAGCCTCTCCTTCCCCAGGACCTTGGTGCTACATCTCTTCTGGTTCTATGGATGAGTTAAACCCACACAACTTTTTTTTTTCCCTCTCCATGTTTTTTTCCAGTTTTTGAATTGCTTCTGTGACTTTGACCTGTCCGTGTCCCATGGGGTCTCTGTCCGGGCTGGAGATGCCCAGTATAGAATTGATCTGGGCTGGGGATGCCCAGTATCCTTTGTCCAGGCTGGGGATGGCCAGCATCGCTCTCACCAGTGCCTGGCATTTCCCTTCTCGTGGGTGCAGGATGATTTTCGTGCTCCTGACATCCAGAGCCAAACTCTGACCCAGCCCTGAGCATCTTCCTGCCCATTCCCCGTTATCTGCGGTTGCCAATTTGCTCTCCACTAACCTGTGACCACAAGCAACACCCAACAGCACCGGGTCCAGCGTTAGCCTGGTGTGTTCTGCTCGGGTTGATAAATATCTGTTTCCGTTTTGTTTAGCAAATATCTTCTTCAATGGCAAAGCTTTTTGTTAAGCTTTCTCGTCTTATCATCGTGCTTAATCATGCAGGGTGACTTCTAAAAGTACTTTTTTTTTAAATGCCAGTTTTTATCCAGGTTTTAAAATTGAAATTCATTTTTTATCCAGAGGCAGGATATAAATGACTCTACTAAAATTAGATTAATCCTAATAAGAATGTCAGTTATCATTTCTGAATACATTAAATTTTTTTTTTTAAATCTTACATGCCTCTTTAGCTATAATTGCTAGTGTAATTTCTTACATAGACATGGTGTGTCCTCACGGTTGACAGAAATACTTAATGCAATGTCGGCACCGCAGTAAGTTCCAAATTAGTTCGTCGCAGTCACTGCAAACGTTTTGAACTTTCTCCTTAATAAGTTAAAAAAAAAAAAAGCATCTTAAATGCAAAGCAAGACTAAAATGCATTCGGTTCGTGGGAGGAAAGCAGGATGGCTGGAGGGCCTTTGGGTGGGGGGGAGGCAGAAAGGGAGGG